>VZTQ01010973.1:0-15470 GCA_013400755.1 Pelecanoides urinatrix
CTTCTTGTGGAGCCTCCATGTGTAGAACTTACAAAAGCGGCAGTAAGAACTTCCTATCTTGGGGGATGAATGTCAGTCTTCTTACCAGATGAAAGACATAACTATACTGAAGTTCACTTGCACACACTGGAAGTTGGTCATCATCACCAGTCACAGATTTCTACACAACCATGCTGCAAACTCAACAGTCCCTGCTGTGTAAGCACAACAACCTCACATGCTCACACATTATAGCTTGGAGAGATCCATACCAAACCTACCATTCAGGACTGGACAGCTCTTTCATGACACTCAGGTATTATTCTCCCCTTGGTAGGCAAAGTAGCTTTACTACTACCACTCCAAAATCTGGAGGAAAGAACCAACTCAAACAAACCTCCCCCTCATTTTGTACACATGACCCAAGCAGCATTCAAGAAAATAAAAAGGACGCTGCCAGACTTTGCTACATTCCCTGAGCCATGAAGGAATCCACAGTTCTGCTTCCTGTGGACAGCTCCAGGAGCTTGCAGACACCTGCTCAGGCCTTGGCAGCTTGGCCAGTGTCCCAGCCATCACCTGGCAGAAATACAGTGCAAGAGCTTGCTAAATATAGTGGGTTTGGAGGTCCATGTGTGTTCCTCCTGTCCTTATTCAACTCATGCAAGGATGTTCCAGGTCCTGCCAACAATTAGGAAGAGCATGTATTCCCAATAGGCACACACAGTAAACACCCAGCTGGCCACACAGCTCAATACAGACAAAAGGCAATGTTTTTATCCACATCCCCATAAACACATACAGCACTCACAAATATGAACAGCACAGGTTGCCCATTCTTGTTCCCCCTACCAATGAGGTCTGAAGTCTGCTAGTGGAATGTGTACACTCACAACATATGGGCTTTTCCTGTAGCTGGTCTTAGACACTTGGCCTATCCAGTACTTGACCCCTAGAGCCCTGATTTGCCCTAGTTGCTGGCGCTTGGACCTACAGGACCCTAGGGTTTGTGATCTCACCCCAGTTGCTGGAACTCAGACCTCTAATCATATTTGCAGGGTCCACTTTGAAGGTCACAGGCATTTGTGCAAGATCAGCAGCATTCACACAGAATTGAGAGTACACACCCACACAGAAAATATTTAGAAGTAAAATTTAACAAGAATATTGGATAGACTGCCATGGTAAGGACAGAGTTCTGTCACACAAGGCCCTTGTTTATAATGTGACCAGACCCTTTTATCCCTTTCTTCATCTATATTCCACTCTTGTTCCTCCTCTACTCCTCCCTTTCCCTGCCTTTGGACCTTCCCCTAAATATCATGTAATAAGGTTCTCACGCTCCCACAATCACTTTAAAGCATCCTATAAGTTTTATACAATCCCAAATGCTCTTCCCTCCACTTGCCATAATGAGCGCTAGACCCGTTTAAACCATTACTCCCTATAGTCTCCAGTGCATACTGCAGGTAGAGGTTCTCTAAGGTCATCAAAAGGTGACTGTGGGTTTCACACCAGGGACAATGATTGCTCTCCCTGGATGGTCTTTCCAGTCTGCTCTATTCTCACTGATAAGGTTATTAGGTCCATAGACCTATAATTGCTCTTCTGATCATCCCTTTCTCCCTTCTCCCTTTGTGTTTAGAGTACTTACCCTCTAACCAGGTAACCTAATATATGGCAACTTGCAGAGGGCTGGGCTGCCACACCTAGAAAAAAAAGAAAAAAACAAAACTAAACTAAAACAAAAACCTAGACATTTCAGCCAGCAGCCATTCAACTAAACCTGGAACCTTTGCATTTACACCATGGGCAAGAGTCACATGGTGGCTGGCTTCAGGGGCAGCTTGTTATCAGCCAGTTCCTCCAAGTGGCAAGCCAGTTCAAAACAGCTCCACAGAGCTAGGTAATTGGGATGGAAATCAGGCAACAGGTGGTGGGATGGTTGCACTTTTGGTAGTGATGGTGGTCATGAAATAAGAGCAGGCACAGGTGCACACTGACATCACTACTGTCAGCTCTAAAACTTCTCTTCCTACAGTTGTGGTATGAAACCACCTGGTACTGAAGTGGGAAAAAGTCTTTTTAGCACATGCCCCCACATCCCTTTGTCACAGAGAGATAATGCCTATAAGCCCAAATGGCTGCTGCTCTTGTTACAGCAGTAGAAGCCTATGAAGTGAGTTCCTTCATTTTCTAAAAAGATCAGTGAAGAAGCCTGAAGGCAGGTGGATTTGGTGAGACAGAGGCAGAAGGGATACAGACAAGATCAGTCCCTACCAAGCAGATCCTCTGGTTGCCCATGATGCACACTGCCAGCCCCTCTTGAAGGGTGGAGGGAGGATTGACTGGTGAGCCTTCTTACCTGGTAAGGGCAAATGCTGCCTTCGGGGCATATGCAGCGTCCTCTAGGTGTAACTTAGAAGTGCCAAAGGGCCACATGGGACATCTGCATCTGCCTCTCTGAAGCAACAAGAGTGTTTCATGGCCTTGCCAGCCCTGCCTGTCCCAGTCTGGCCTCAGCTCATCCCTGTCCCCAGGGAGGCACTTAGTCCCTTGGGTTGGGGCTACCCTGGTGTCCCCTGGCTGCCCTGCTCCTGACTGGGGTGGTGGGACGGGCCCTGGCTGCCAGGTCCTGCCCTGACAGACCCTTGGGGAGCCCCCACTGTCCCCAGCCCCTGGGAGCTGCTGGCCCCTGTGGAGATGTGACAGGGTGTGGTAAAATAAGAAGTTAACTGAAAAGTGTGATGAATTACAAAGCAGAGCCACTGCAATAAGTGAAGACCCAGAAAGTGCTGTCTATCCCAGCTGATGGCACTGCAAACAGTGCCAGCTGGGCCCCACACGCAGGCTAGCCCTCTCTCTAGGCATGATCATATCACGTGTATGGAGACCTGCGGCTGCTGAGCGGGGATAGAGGAGATCCAGCCAACCCAGAACATATGTAGGTGGGTGCTGTGAATATGTGATAAAATTTAATACTACAATTTTTACGTATTTTTAGCATGCCCCAGATATACATTATCAAACACCTCTGAGTATGTTCAGCTCTTTTCTTTCCCATCAATATGGATGCTCAGCATGCTCCACAATGTTCTTCATGAGGAAAGTGACCTTGCTGAGGTTCCTGTGCCCTGGTCACTGGAGCTGGACTGAAGAACATGACGTTTTCAGAGCCTGTAAAAAGGGGCCATGGGTATTGGGGTTGGCTGGTACATGAATAGGGGAAAAACATAAGGGCTTAAGTTCAGCTTTGAATCTGCATCTCTGGGGAGTACTTTGGGAGAAAGGGCAACGATGGATGACTACATCAGGGCATACCTGTGCCACTGCTATGCCTTAAAAGGCCCAGGGCTAACAGTTCAGCATGTTTAGCAGTTTGGCATGAGACTCTGATCCAGAGTCAGAGCTTCTGAGACCACTTTGTATTCTCTTCCTAAAGCGAATATTTAAAAATTTCTTTTAAAATGAACACAAACTGTCCAAGATACTGAAATAAGTGGCAAGGTCTTGGTGCTCTTCTGTTAAGAGCACTGCTTGAAGACAGATACACTCACCTGAAAAAAACTAAAGGGGAATTCCTCTCAAAAGTCCTTTGAACTGTGAAAATAGTACAGAGACTGGCTGATAACTGCTCATCTTGGGGGACATACCTGATTATATCTGAAGGGTGTAATGAGACGGAACTAAACTATAATCTTAAAAGTATTAAGGTACACAAGAGGCAGCCATTCTAATATGTTCTTTGCCTCTGTCTACAAAGAGTTTAGCCCTGCAGGCTGTTTAGCAAGCTGGCCTAATCTTTCCTACTCCACACACAATTTACCATCAAGGCCATGTGGACCTACACCAAGTATTTGTATAAGGAGTATCATCATATATATGTCTGAGAGCAGAGCCCAGAGATGTATCCCGCTGCTTCTTGCATTTGATTGTTGAATTCAATCATCTTCTGGAATAAACAACACTGTGATCACATATGTTCTTGTGCCACACACATGTCCCCTCTCTTCACTTTGATGCTGTAATCTAGGTATGCTGCTGACATGTCTCTATTTAAGAGGTTTGGACTGATCTGCTGAAGTGTATGCCTAGTGCTGTTTGAGTAAATGTCACAAGTTGTGGCTGAGGCAGTGGGAGGTGATGTGTCCTTATAAAAGCCTTAATACTGTCGATCTTAATTTGAAGTGAATAATTTTTAACTTTTTCCTGTTCTGATCCCTTCTAGAATGCAGAAAGCAGGTGCAGAAAGCCCTTCCTTCAGCTCCACACATTATTTTGTTCAGGGACAGAAGGAGTATATGTCTCATCATGTAGTATACACTTTTGGGGCCTTGGTGTCCGATGCTAGGGAACATGTACAATATTGTTTTATTTCTCCCATGTCTTTGGTGAAGCAGAGACTTTTATTGTTGAACATAGCAGGCAAGGCAGCTTTGACAGGCTCTTCCATGAAATGGAAAGCCATTCACCTGTGCCTTATACAAGTAACTTATTTCTACCTATACAGACTGGCCTCATTATAGGATTCTAACATACCCTCAAGGTTGGAGGTAGGGTTTGCCTTTCAAGGGGAGTACAGACATAATGTAAGGAGGAATTTGAGGGTGCACTGAAAAGGATTAGAAGTCTACCTTTCTTTGAATGTGACTTGTGACATGACCTTGTTGAAAAAGTCATTGATTTGAAATGTTATTTTCACAAAGGTGTATATCTGCAGAGCCTCCAGTGAATATAGGAGTAGATAAGTTATTCAACACTTGAGAGGAAGCATCTTATGAACTACAACAGCTACTTCAGGAAATGCAGGCGAATTACGTATCAATACATATTTAATCATGAATCTCACTCTTACTATCTGTGAAGTCTTTATACCTGGAAATAATAAGAAAAATCAGGCTAAGGAAGTCTGTGACAGGAATATGTTAATGTAAGTTGCAGTCCAATATTTCTTTCATTCTTCATTGCCCTATTGAAAAATCTAATGAACAACAGTGTGCAGTGCCTTCTCCTGTGATAATATGCCTCTCCTTACTATAAGAATCTGGAGTCTAAAGTCATCAATAAACAAGGACCTCACTCTCCATGTCACAAACCCTAGCTCCCAAACACTAATACCTAAATACAAGTTACAAAACATTTTTAATGTTTAGTGATATTGTTGAGGGACACTTTTGAGAGGTTGAGAATGGTTTCCTTGCAAACTCATTTTAGTCACGAGTGCACATAGGAAGGACAAAAGCCTACCTGTCTAATATGTTTTGCACGGTATAAATATGCCCTACCATCTGCCCTGGGGAACTAAAATATGACTATATCCAGGTACACATCTAATCAAAATGCCTTCCAGAACTTTGTATATGTACTTTTAGTCTTATAGTCATACCTTAAAAACCATGAAAATTAATGTTATATAAAAAGTTACATTTATGCAATTTTAAATGTAACATAAAATAAATAAACATAGAATATTATCACAAATAATTGTTGAATAAATGTGATTAAATCCTGAAGGTAACATGGCTGAAAACATTATGAGGGGAGTTGAGCAGGAATAGATTCTTGACCTCACATTATTTTGACTTTTATCAATGACCTAGAAGAAATAGTGTTACAGTCAATATTTTAAAGATGACAAAAGCTGTGCAACTGATTAAATAATGAAGAGTACAGATCATTGCCACAAGAAGATATGGATCACTTGGTAAACTAGGACATGAAAAATATTCTTTTCAGAACTAAATAATGTAAGGTGTGCTTACAGGAACACTATATTAAGGAGACTATATTAGGATGCAAAGACTCCAAAAGACTAAGTAGATAATGAACTAAATAGGAGTTTCCAATAGTTTCCAATGTCATAACTATAATAGAAAATTAGTGGAAATATGAAACAGAAGTAAAGAGGTGCCTGTTACAGAGACCTACTTATTACTATTCATATCTTGAGAAAAACATTAAAACACTGGAGAGAGTTTAAAACAAAAATAAAGCCCCTGAAATAATTATTCCTGTAGTCAAAAAAAATGTATAAACTCTCAAAAAAGAGCTTAGTGCTTTTGAAATAACCAAGAGAACTTGAAAGAGTAGTTTGATCATACCCTTTAAGTATTTGCCTGGTTGTACTTACAGCTTAGGTGTACTTGAAAAGATTTTGTAGGGATTTTCATTCTAGCAAATGAGAAAGTTTTGCCAATATTCACTGGACAGTTGGCTGGATATGTTGGCTTAAATTAGTTATTGGATTATATTAGGAAATTACAGTTCAGGGTAGTAGGAGCTCTCTTCGTGGTGTGCTTCCTGAAGGTGATGCTCTAACATTTGATTAACAGTGTCATGTTTTTAAAGAGGGCCTTGAGAAAGGCCTTCCAGGTGTAGATGCCTGAATCCACTGCTGGTCATCTCACATACATAACACTACACTGTTCCTACCAGTGTAGGAATTGGTTTTGCAGGTATGCAACCTCTTTTCCACACTGGAGAAGGAGGGGAGGGAAATTGCAGCTTGGATGAGATTCATGGTTGTCTTCTTTTGAGATGATGATGATGATGGCCTGTTCAGAGAAACCAACCACCCCAATATGATGCCCAGAGTTCTACACGTGGTACACAGCTTGCAGTGAGCAGCAGTTCTGCAGGCCCCAACCCTGACAAAGAGGACAGTTGCCATGTGATCCAAAGTGGACACAAACATGAGTAACTGGAGCATGAAAAAAAATTTGTATTTGTGACAAGAAAACATTAGTAACATTTGAGATTGTGAAGAAAACCTAGTTCATCTTAAGCCTAACAAAATTGAAATAAATTAACATTATTTTTAAATGTATAATAATTTAAAATTATCTTTTTAATAGAAAAAATTGTCAGTGTTTGTATTTAAACAGTTGATTGTAGTTTTCAGGAAATAAGTGTGTCATTTTAAAATGTTTGGAATCATTTTCACTCTCTTCCCTATTGACTGAAGTACTTCTTAAGCAAATGTTTGCATATGTAATTAGAAAACTCTATGCATGAACATGTGCAGCAATCATATTTGCAGGACTGTACGTTTTGGACATTTATACCATTGAAATTAATTACCTTAAACATTTATACTGATTATTTTGTTTAAAATGTTATCAGAGACACTTCACTATTATCAGAAATATATGCTGTCCATTTTATTAGTTCATACCCATATAGTATGATCTTTTTTTTCCTGATGCTTTTACTTCATTTTACTATAAAGTCAGGACAATTAAAAATGTCCAAAGATTTGCTTTTATAACAGATTGTTTTTGTGGGGGATGAAGAAATTCTTCATTGGTTTGAGTGACATATATTCTATTTCTGTTAGAAAAAATATCCTACTCTTGTGTTCAAAGACTGAGCTGCATTTCCCGAATGTTTTAATTTCAGCATATGCATGACTCTGGCTTCCATGTCATGACTAACTATTATGTTAATAGAAAAGTACATTGATATATAATTTGGGTAACATTCATGAGTTCCTAAACTTATTCAAAGTATGTCTTTCATCTTCTAAAATTCTTTGGAATTCTTATGTGTTTCTTCATGCACTAATGCAATTTTGAAATATATGATTTTGGAAGAGTAGGAGCAGGCTGGGTGTAATGTCAAGCAAGACATTTTTGTCCTCTTTCAAATTTGTGCATCTAAAGAGCTGGAAGGTTGCTTTGATGAAGTAATGATTTCTGTGTTAATCCCAGACTCATTAAAAATGACATATGATAGTTCTTCATGCTGAAGTGTTTTTTGTTTTGCTGGCTGAAGTCCCTTTGGCTGTTAACCAGGGGCTCACGGGGCATATTTTCTGTTTGCACTTTGACCACTCAAACTTCAAACCCAGTTGCTAAAATTTATAACAGGTTCCAAATCAATGATAAATGTTATGTTTTCCACTAGCCATGATTGCTCATAAATACCTTTTAAGTTTTACTTTTAATATGTCATTTATTGACTTAACCACTCATTAGCTTTTCTCTAGTAATAGAAAAG
This sequence comes from Pelecanoides urinatrix, assembly GCA_013400755.1. Lineage (NCBI taxonomy): Eukaryota > Metazoa > Chordata > Aves > Procellariiformes > Procellariidae > Pelecanoides > Pelecanoides urinatrix. The sequence continues at coordinate 7,978 of VZTQ01010973.1, forward strand.
TGGCTCTAAAATTCTGTATTTTGATAGCATGGTCCTTTGCCAAATATAGTTATAACTGAGAATTAAGACAAAACTCAGCATTGCTTAGGTGGTGACTCAATATGAGTGAAATGCTAAAGGAACAGAAGGTCAATGCCTCTTCACTTTGATGAGTGCTTTGATGAAAAACTCAGAGAAAAAAAAATGTATGGATGTATTTGTGCTATTCAAAGCAAATGAATGAACATAGTGAAAAAGAAACTTTTCTTCCCAAGGAACAAAGGTTATCTGTGCGTCTGCATTTTGAGATTAAAGGTAATACAAGGACAATAGCGCTTTCACTGGTAGTGCTCTTTCCCCATTATAGCTTGGCCCCGCAATGCTTCATTTATCAGGAATGTATTATGGGAGACAGTTTAAAAATATCCAAGTGATAGATAATCTTTTTCCTGTTGTGTTTAGAATAAATGGCTTACTGTAATACTGGAATTACAGAAGAATTTGCTTCAGAACTTCTGGGAAAATGAACTTCATAAGCCCTTAAAAACATTTCTCTATTTCTAATGTTGTCTTCTTTTCCCTTTTTTTGTTAAAAGACTAAGCAGTTTTCAAATATTATTGGCCATATTTCTAACATGTTTGAGGTATAAGAGTGCACATTTTCCTCACTGCTGGTGCATTTTCCAGATCTCCAGGAGTTTACATGTATCACAGTTCTTCTCATTTCTGGAATAGGAAGTCTATAGTTTTATCTGTTGAACACAAGTATTTTCAGGCTGAGACTCATTAATTATGCACCCTGATAAGAATTTGGTTTACAAATGACTTGTGGTTAATTGTTGGGTAAATGATCCTACACACAATTTCCTTCTGGAAAATGGAAAATAGGAAATTCTACTCAGAAAATATAAGACAGAAGAGTTCCAGTTTTCCACAAGCATCTTATTGCTCTAATCATGCTGAATTTCTGTCACTACAATCTAAGGAATATACTAGATACAACAACAAAGGCCAGGTAAACTAAAGATTTGTAAGAGCAAAGTTATTAATTTCCTGTCCGTTTTCAGCAATACACAGGCACATCAGCAGTAAGGTATGACAAACAGCATAGTTGCTGTGTGCTTTATTAGAATGGTCCTCCCCTACTAGTAAAATTAATTTAAGAGGTAGGTTTTGTAAACTGTCATACTCTCATTACAACTACTTTTTGATCATTATTTATTCCCTAAGTCGTTGGGCAAACACAAGTATCACCATACTTTCTACACAGTGGTCATGCTACCAGCTTCACAGAAAAATGGAAGCATAAGACATGCATCCACCCACAATGGCATGTTGGCATTAAATAGAAAATTAGAGGTGTAGTCATACTACCTTACCTGTTGCAGCAAACTGTGCTGTTCTTTAAAAGAAAAGCATGTAATTAAGACTGTATCAGGGCAGGGGAGGAGGTGAGAAGACAGAGAAAGCTGCAGATGGGAAAGCTGCAAAGAAGAGTATGAACATTCTTATTTCAACATTGTATCCATTTTGACAAATATTATTCTTCATGCTTATATCTTATATTGCTAATAGCACATAGACAAACATAAGCAGGGTATCTGCAAATGTATTTGAATTAAATACATTTATTCTCCTATTGACAGTTTACTTCTACTTTCTATAAAAGTATCTAGGATATAAGCAGGCCTCCTTCTCAGAGACTATAACAACTTTCCAGAATTCTCTGTCCTCCTCCATTAATATGGCATTTTAAAACTCATAATGTTCAGTAGGATGCTGAACAAGAACAAGTGTTTTTAACGTATGATCAATATCTCCCCAAAGTAGTACTTACATAGATTGTATGCCTCTGTGAAAAGAGAGGGATTTACAACTTTTTTTCATGCTTTTACCACCTGAGATTGTGTGGGATTATAGTAAGATTTTGCTTCTCCCCTTCCCTTGCTGAAATTCAAAAGATACATATTCATCCCCTAGAAAACTCCATGGATCAGGGCAGAGAAATAATATTCAAAGACTACAGAGAGAATTCCCTATAGTACGACTTTGAAATTAGAAGTAAACCCATCTGAGTGATGATAAATAAACAGCATTGTTAGGCATGTTCTTTTCAAAATGATGGTGTACAGGAGGAAATCAAACACCATAGGTATTTGGGTTTGGTTTTGGTTTCTAACAGAAATGGAGCTTGATACTAAACAATATGGTGCTTATTTAGACAAACTTGTTTTCTGAATACATTTTGTATTTTTTATTCTAGAAAGAAACTGTGGACCTATTGAAGTTTAATTTGTTTTAAATAAGTGAGACAGGACTTAGGTCCCAAAAGAGACTTGAGAACAGCAGAGAGGCAATAATGTTGAGGAGATACAATGGACTGCTACCGTAGAGCATCAAAAATATTTCTTCTGTCATAGTGCCACAGATAGATTCTCTACACTCTTTTTCAAATGCAGTAGTGTTAAGTAGTGTGGCCTTTGTTATTATAAAGCTCCTAGCCAAATGACATGCTTCTACTTTCCCCCCCCCCCCCAAGAGTACGTTTGATTTAAGATCTGATCATTGACTATATCTTTCTTCAAAAGCAATTGAAAATTAAGCTTTTGCTATCACAGTAACTGGATTATTAAGGTCTGTGTTCTGACAATACAATAATTCAGAATAAACACTAGTACTACTAAAATAGCTATACATTTACAGATTTTGTGAATTCTTGCACTCTCCCTTATTTCTAAAATATTAAATACCCTCTTTGAATGCAGTGTCAAACTGTACCAAGAAAGCAGAAAGAAAAAGCCAGCATCCCAAATCCCTCTTGACCTGTGGAATTTATCCTTTAGTATGAGGATAAAATTCTCAAAAGGCATTAGGAGAAAAAAACCAAACAAAACAATACAAAACAAACAACAAACAAAAAACAAGACATAGGAATGTCTTTTTCTCCAAAGCATATAATGAAAGAATGATGTGCTGACTGCTGTAAATATCTGAATCTCTTTTGTTGTCCCATGCTACAGTGAATTTCAAGTGCATTTGAGAGTCCTTGTCTTCCCTGGAAATGCAGTCCCAAAAATGCTAGAAAAGCTAGTCTGCTTGAAATACAGCCTCTGATCCTAAGAGAAAATTCCATCATTTTCAAGTGAAAGAGTAGGTGAATGTGGAACTAACTTACTTCATCTGCCATAGCACAGCATTTAAGGAGTCCATAGTTACATAAAAAGATGATAAAAACTGTTGTTCCTGCACACAGTATTCCCAGCATCTCCATATCAGCCTGTGGTGTTTTTCTGACTACAAAAAAATGTTTCTTGTCCTGAAACTTTTCCTCCTTACTTCTTCACACACTACCAATACAAAGCCATAAAATTAAGGTGCAATTGCTTGCAGCAGGGCAAAAACATGATTATTTTAAAGCCTTGCTTGTTGAACACCTTATATTTTAAGAGGACAAAACCCCTTCATTAGTGTGCAGTGTTGGTATACCAAAGTATATGATCCTACCAGAAGTCACAGAAGTTTCAAAAACCTTTTAATTGTGTAAAAATTCAGCGTTAAAGAAATGTGCATAGCTCTGTGATAGTGAGGCTCCTAATAATGCTGTTGTTAATGGTTTCTTTATATTCTTATGGTACTATGATCATGATCAGAATAGCTTTCATTACACTATATGACTGGTATAGTATATGATTAGCATAAACTGACATATTATTCATGAGAAAATAAGGCTTGGGGGATAGTTTACCATGCTTCTTATAGTTAATATTTTCTAGAATTCCTTTCAGCCCCTCCTATCACTTCCATTGAAGATTTTCCTTTGCCAGTAGCTAATCAGGAAATAAGCTTCAAAACCAACCAACCAAACAAAAAACTTCACAGAATCTTAGTTTTCTTTTTTTGAATTTAGTTAAGTAATTAAGAATTAAAATCTTCTAAATAGAATTTTACTAGCAGAAACATCTAAGTAAAGCTTAAATAAAAAGGTTTAAAGAGCAGTCATCTTTAGTATTACTCACAAAACACATTTCATTTTGATGCAAGTTTTTTTATATCCTCAGTTCACAAGTTAATGGAGACTTTTAGTTACTCTGCCTTCAATTACACCACCAAGGTGTTTTAAAGAGCCCAGCTGCTTTATCAGGCCTGATTGCTGGTTATGCTATTGTTTTGTGTGTAAGGTTGCTCTTTAAGGAAGGAGAAAAGTTTATTAAGTGGTAGAGGATATCTTAGGGTTTTAGGTATTTTTTTTCTTTTTTCCTTTTTTTTAATGTAGCAATTTCCCCTTTTTTTATAATGTAGCAATTTTTAGCAATTACAAGAACCAAGAGAAATAATAATTGACAAAATTCAAGAAACTTTCAGGGGAAAGAAGGCTGAAATAACTATGATATTGAAATAATATTGTTTGATATCAAATACATTATGTAAGCGTCCACTTATTCTTTTTATCTGTTCCTAAGTACTTAAAAGTGGGCTTGTGGAACATATTAAGACTATATGGGACTGAAAGAGTGAGTCCTGAAGAAGATCTTAAAAAATGTGTGGAAAACAGCCTTATGAGTAGTAAATAGTGATTGCTATAAAATTTGTATTTTGTGTCATTTCTGTTAATAAACTTATTTATTTACTATGAAGGATCAACTGTACAAGAAAAAAATACTCAAAGTGTCCTTCTTTCAATTGTGAAAAAAAAATGTTAGTACTCAACTTAACAGATTATATTCTTTTGCTACAGTAACATCAAGAGTTTCTCCTGGCCAGGGCTAAATATGGTCTGAATCTTTAATCATTTCTTGACATAACTTAATAGTGTTTATATTACTGAAAAGGAGAATGAAACTATTAAAAGACCAAATCTTGATATCGTGTAGTTCTACAGTCTGAATCTATAAACCTTTATCCTGACCTACAGTCAACAAAGTCCAAGTATCACTACTCAAAAAAGGAGAAAAGTCAGATTTTTATGACTAAGATATTAGGAGAAGAAAAAGAAAAAAAAAACATAAAAATAATGTTATGTTATTTCTTTTTTCTTTATAACTTAGTATTAAGATGGAAGGATAAAGCTGGTTTGCAAGGTTGTTTAGGGTTATATGAATATGACAGCAGGAAAATATATTCTATTATTCCAGTAGAGCTGCAGAAGTAAATGTCAATGGAGATTATGTATGTTCCACATTCTTTCAAACCCTCTAACCCAGTGCATCTTACTAAGTGAAATAAGGGTGCATGGTAGCATACAAGTTGTTACTAATAAGGTTATGCCAGAATTTAAAATTGTAGCTCACTGTGTAGTATTTGGGATGCATTTACCTGAATAAAATTTTGTGGCCATTTAGTGTTAACTGTCTTAGCCTCTATAAACATGGAAACATAGGGGAAATACTCCAACAAGCAAATATCAGAAAACTTATAATTTTGATTGCCTTAGCATTTGAACCTTTGTCATAGAGTTTACATGTTATCAAATCATCAATACTTTCATCATATACAGCAGTTAAAAATCCTGCAAATAAGGCTGTAGTTCAGTTGGTTAATGTGAGACCTTGATATTTTTGGTTTTACTTTTGTTTGAATGCATATTCTTGTGCCATATGTAATGTTTCATTGCAATACTTTTCCCCTTTAATAGAAGGAAAAATTAATCTGTATACTTAGTTAACTGTGTTCTTACAACATATATTTTGACTTAAAGAAAAGCCTTGCAGTCAAATAAATAATGTTAGTGTTTTATTCCTAAACAGCAGCTTGTTAATTTTCACTCAGTACATGCAACAGGTTTTTGGGTTTTGTTTGGTTTTTTTTTCTTCCTGTGGGTTGTTGGGGGTTTTTTTTGAGTTTTATGGTTTTTTAATAAACTTGAGTAGAAACATTATTATTGGGATAATAACTTAAATGTTTTATTAGTCCTGGGTTAGGGATAATAATGGAAATTCTGCCACAATAATATCAATATTCTGTTCTTATAAAGTAATTCATATTAAATGAAAGGTTTTCATTTAAATTCAGTATAAGCCCTTTACCAGAAAGACTGAACAAGTGAAGTTTAGCATCTTCGCTAATGGAAAAAAAAATAATATTTTCTTTAACGGTTTTACGATGAAAGCGAAGAGCCATTTTGGTAATGAACTGATAATTCTTCAACAATATTCAACTCAGTGGATGCCAAATGAAAGGCTACATGCCTTGAGAAACCCAAAATGAAAGCAGGAAGAATTACCTCTACAGATTAATTGATAATTGTACATCTTTGGTTTCTGCTTGAGTGCTGTGAAGAAAGAAAATCCACCATTTATTAGTACCACTTTTCACCAACAAGAGCCTGTATTTTTCTTGCTCTTCCATGCTTAGGTTATACAACATGCAACATGGGATTTTTTTTTTTTTTTTTTTTTTTAAATAAAGGTCTATTGGATATATAATAAGAGTTCTGAGAAAAAGACAGTTCTAAGCAGCCAACAGAGCACTGTGTGCTTTTGTATCTTCTTCCATCACCTTCAAGGTGTGCTGTAGTGTTCCAGTTCCCAGCTGATATGAACAGCCATTAAAAAAACCCTGGTAAACATACTGACAAAGATAGATATCTACTTAGCAAGGAGCTCCCGAGGCTTCCCTGATGAGTTCAGCACTCTGGTGAACTCAATGGGAGCCTGAGATGTCCCTAATGAGCTCAGCAAGAGACTGGAACATCCGTGATAAGCTAACTGGGAGCTGAGATGTCATTAAGGTACAGTTGACAGAACAAAGAAACTGTGATGATGAACAAAGCCAGGAATTGATGTTCTATGCCCACCTACATATCTACACTAAAAATGTATAAAATGTAACTTGATACCTACCCAAGATGAGCTTCTTTGTGAGAGCTTCTTTGAACAAACTTCTCTGCAAAAACTTCTCTGCACAAGAACTCCTGGAGAGATTGGACCATTGCTGGGTTGACTGGCTGACTCCAAACTCTATGATGTGGAACATCTGTGAAAATAGATTTTTCCACCTCACTCCTGGGAGCGGTTTGATGAGTGCTGTGCTGGTAACACCTCACATAATATGTTTAGCCGTGCATATACATAAAATGATCATTGACATATACTTTCTTTACTAGTGGTAATTCTGTTGTAACTTTTTATATATATAAAATATGTAAAAAAATAAAAAGTATATATGTGTGTGTATATACATACTTTATATATATATACATATATATATACATACTTATATATATATATAAAGTGTGTGTGTATATATATAGAATCATAGAATAGAATCATAGAATCACTAAGGTTGGAAAAGACCTCTAAGGTTATCGAGTCCAACCGTCAACCCAACACCCCCATGCCCACTAAACCATGTCCCTAAGCACCTCATCTACACGTCTTTTAAATACCTCCAGGGATGGTGATTCCACCACTTCCCTGGGCAGCCTGTTCCAAGGCCTGACCACTCTTTCAGTAAAGAATTTTTTCCTAACGTCCAGCCTAAACCTCCCTTGGCGCAACTTGAGGCCATTTCCTCTC
>VZTQ01010973.1:15545-63066 GCA_013400755.1 Pelecanoides urinatrix
CCAACTGGATTTAACTCCATTGACCACAACTCTCTGTGCTCGGCCGTCCAGCCAGTTTCTTATCCAGCAAAGAGTGTACATGTCTAGCCTGTGAGCCGCCAACTTCTCTAGGAGAATGCCGTGGGAGACAGTGTCAAAGGCTTTACTGAAGTCCAGGTACACCGCATCCACAGCCTTTCCCTCATCCACGAGGCGGGGCACCTGGTCATAGAAGTAGATCAGGTTGGTCAAGCAGGACCTGCCTTCCATGAACCCATGCTGGCTGGGACTGATGCCCTGGTTGTCCCGGATGTGGCTTGTGAGCTCCCTCAAGATGAACTTTTCCATAATCTTCCCTGGCACCGAGGTCAGGTTGACCGGCCTGTAGTTCCCCGGATCCTCCTTCCAGCCCTTCTTGTAGAAGAAGTATATAAAAATACTTGCCTTACTAATGGTCATTTTGTAGTAACCTATGATATATACTTGGTTTATTTGTAGTAATTTGCAATAAGAATATTCACAGAAACCCAAACCTCTGTGTCCTTGTGTATTATGGAATCTTGAGAACCCCACGGTCATGATCTTACAGGTTAGGTAATCTTGCAGGTTAGGTAATCCTTGTAGGTTATGAACATGATCATTACACCAGTATCCAGTCTAGTATTCTAAACCCATGAATTATTGTGTTTGTTTAGGTTTCATTGTGTTTTTTTCTTTTCTGTGGTTCCAAAATAAAATCTTACTGGTAGTTCTGCTTCTATTTTGATTGTAAGGTGGAGAAAAGCAGGCAACAAAGCATGTATTTAAAGAAATTGTCTAGATGAAATGTGAACCTGTGTTGAATTGAGAAAAACTTGGCAGAAACACACTGATATGGAACCACTCTACAGAAAAATTCAACTAAAAACATATTATATGCTGATGTTATATTACACTATTGGAACTGTTAAGGTCCATCTGTCTGTAGGGCTTGGAACTTAGATTTACTTTATTTTTTAGTCTAAGGTAGATGAATAAATATTGAATAAATAAATGAATAAAATCCAAATAGAAAAAGATTAAAGCAATGTTTGGGATGGATAGGATTGATTTTTGGAAATATTTATCTTTCCCTATGGTACCCAATTCCATCCTACTTCAATACATGCCAAGGTTCAAAATTCTTCACAGCTGACTGATTTCTCAAATAACTCTTGTGAAATTTCAAAAAAACTCCACAAAATAATAGCAAGGTGACCCGCTATTGTAACTTATTTGCTAAGGAATAGAATTAATTGAAGTAACTGTGTAAGAATCAAAATTTTAACCCATTGGCTGTATTGTACTTACAAAAAAGTGAAAGTGACAACTTTTCAAGTATGTAAAAAAATTTCCTTCTTGTATTATTTAGTGAAAATTGTGGTTTATAATGATTCACTTGTAATGCAAATTGTTTCATTTCCTTTCAATTCTTTTGGTATAAATCAGAAGAGCATCCATTGTAATTAATATATTTGTACAGTTGGAAAAGTAGTGTTAATGCGCAACAAGGCTTTCTATATCATTAGGGTGCAAATAAGCCTTAAAACTTGTTTGTTCTTATTTAGACTTTTATGTGATGTGAATTGCAGGCTGTAATGCACTTTTCATTAATTTGACGGGGGGGTGTGTGTGTGTGTCTATCTTTTAGGTCGGTGGTACTATATCATCTGTACTTTACAGCACTGTTATGAAGGACAGCAAAAGCAGGCAAAAGGAATACTGCTAATCATCAGAGGTGTGTTTTAGTGTCTAAACCAAAACTGAAAAAGTCTTCAAACAGTGATCTACAGTTGAAGCTATAACAATCTTAAAAGAATGTCCATTGAGGTATGTATTAGCACAGAGGAAAAGAAGATCAATAATAGTCAATTTAGTTTCTTTTTTACCCATAACTTTTCCATGAGCAAAAGACAATTTCCGGTCTGTCATCCTTCCACTTTTTGTAGTAGATACTTTCACAGTGCATCAAACACAGCACATGTAAAGCTGACATGGATGGCAAATGAAAGCAGCAAATTGTTCCCACCATTGGTAATGTAAAACAGAAGGGTAAATGATTACAAAGAAATGATACAACAGAACATATTTTAAATATATGTGAAGTACAGAACACCTTCAAGGAAGATGTTTTTTATTGAGAAATGTAAATCAAAGTAAATTCTGTTGCTTATTTCCAACTCTTATTCATCCCAATCAATAGAGCCAAAAAAAAAAAAAAAAAAAGAAAAAAGAGAGCAAGTTTCCATTCTGATTTTTTTAAAAAAACTATATTCACCTAGGTATCATTTTTAGACAGCATTCTTCACCCTTCATTTTGTTTCTTTTTTATCAAATAGTTCTCAAAAATATTAATGAGAGGGGATGTTTATTATTTTTTGTTTTATTTTCTTTTATTTGTCTGTAAGACTTGAAGGAGTTATCTTTTTAGGACTTGTATTAATGTAGTCTGTTGTAACTGACAAACTCTTTGCAAAGAAACATTATTTTAAATGTTTTTCTAAATAGTCACCAATCAATTCTGAATGACAAGTAAAAATGTAAGACTCATCTATGGTTTTTTTTTGTTATATTAAAATCCAATTAAGTAAATCTATAAGTTACAAATATTTCATACAAATATTTCATACAGTCTAGACATCCCAGTATCCTAGAAACTAGATAATAGGTAGCCCGTGCTGAGACATTGTAATAGAAAACTATGTCTCTTTCTTTGCATGTATGTTTTTGATCAAGTTATAGTAACATTTAACATGAGATGAAAAAATCACATTTCCATGAGATCAATAATAATTTCATTTTAAATTGATGAAGTCTTTAATAATGTCAATAGATGATATTTTAAAAACAGGACATTAATAATTTATTTTGCGGAAAAAAAGGTTTTTACTAGTACATATTTGTGAATTATTGCACAAATCATAGATAGCATCAATACATAGGTAAATACATGAGAATATATTAATTTATGCTTAAGCAAGAAAGATCTGCAATCCTATTTTTGTTTTGGCCTTCCATGTTTCTTTCAATAACATAATGTTAACCTAGTCACATAATATAATGTGAATAACAGAAATAAAGAAATAGAATAAGATCAGAGTAGGATACCTTCAAACATTCCATTGGTCACTATTTTGTGAGAAATACCTCCTGTTGTGTAGGCTAAATGATATTGACATGAGAATAATAGCTTCAAGGTTGCAAAAGCTACTGTGTGTCTTTGTAAACCATAGAAATAAGTGAGCATGGGGGGGGTTACATTTAGTGACTTAGCATGTTTTTTATTATATAGATCAACAATCCCCATCTTCAAGTTAGTAGTCATTTCTCCACAGACCAATAGAAAATTTTCTGCCCACCTCTGCTGGTGCACAGATCACAGCTGGAGAATTTCTACTCATGTTTATAACAAGAAGTAAAGAAAAAGGGAAGAAAGAGATTTTAGAAGCACAAGAATGAGGGAATTTTACTTCAAGTGTTTAAAATAATTCCCAATTTCCTTCTGACAGTAATTTCCTGGAGCAGATTCAAAAAGACCTTTCTGTTTTATTGTGATGCCTTCCATTGAAGACCTTGTTTTATCAAAATGCAATTTGAAGTAGAATTGAAAGCAAGGGGAGAAGTAGATTAAATGAATGTACTTGCTCTAAATATAAACAGTGATATGGAACTCCATTCATGATTGTTTTCCAATATAGATCCATTAATAAAGTAAAAAATGACAAAAAAAAACCCATCTGAAAATCTCAATAACGGGTAAAATTTCTTACATGAAAGCTTTATTGCGCTATCTTTCCTGTTTATCAGTAAGACATGCAAATTCTCTTTTTCCTAACAGTAAGATAAGCACTTCTGTTATTCATTGATTCTCTTCTTCCATTTGAAATGATGTACAGTATATGCCCACAAGATATGTAAATCAAAGGAAGAGGTGATATCGAAGGAAAATAGATTTCAAAATAAAGAGAATTCCAATTTGATAGTGTTCATGAGAGAGAAGAAAATGTACCACTCAAACATACACCTGGTTTAGGATGGTCATAAAAATCATGCTGCTGCTGAATAACAGTTTTAGTTACTTTTACCATAGTAACAGATCTCTTCAGATACACACATTGCCCTCAAATTTTTATTACATTTCAAAAGAGCCTCAACCTGGCCTCCCTTTGTAACTTTATACATGCATTTTTATACATGCAAAACTAGTACAGTGTTACCTAAATTATAGCATAGTTAGAGCATTGCCCTTAGTTCTATCTTCTGTGTAATTTCAGAGAATAATCAGCTATGCTGAAATGCAAATTCATCAGAGATCTATGTCCTCTGCTCTTAATTGAGCTGCTCTCTTAAAAAAAAATTAAGCCTATTTAAGTTGGGAGAAGGAAAAAGCTGGCACCAAAGCGTACTGTTCCCAGCAGACAGTCAGGTGAGCTCTCTGCATTCACTGTTATTAACCCCTGTTCTGCCGTAATGATAGAAGAAATTACATTCACAGACAAGATAAGATTGGCACTTTCTCACTGTAATCAACTAATTGTGTGGGCTCTTCTGTGCTTTATCTACTATCTTCAATCAATGAAAACTTGAAGTAAAGAAAATGGTAGATAGCAGACACCGTTGCTGGAAGTCAATCAGTCACAAACTGGACATGAAGAGGCCATTGTTTATCAGTGATCTAGAGCAACAATAAGGTTCGTATCCGCTGGAGTAGTCCTATGAAGTGTGACTGCTGTTGTTCTCACTCTGGAGATATGAAAGGAAAAATGTCTCTTAAAGAAAACAAATTGTCTGCGGCATTTACTTCTGACAAAACATAGAATTTTATAAAAGCAAGAACAAATACCTGTAGAGGATCTTAAATATGTAAATAAAATTTTCAAACAGAACACTACTGACACAAGATCTGAAAAGTGAACAGAACTTCTTCATCATGTGCTTGATGGCTGCAGTTCACAGCTCTTCATAGCACCCTGTCTGTCAGTGAGTCTGTTCCAGCTCTGTTTCATACTGGATTCACGTTAGAAAACAGGTCTCAATGCTCCTGATTGGGCACTACTGAAGTGACCGTCACTGTCATGTCAGTGGGATTCACCGTGTAAAGTTGCAAATAATAATGTAATGTTAGGAATATCCTAGTTATATGGAAATTGAAACAACACCATGAGTGGTATTTGTAATCTGTCTATTGAGTACAACTTGCAAAGGTGGGGTCAAGAGCAACCTGCTGATCTCTGCAGAATAGGATTGTTAAATGGATCATTTGACGTGTGCTGTGGTTTAACCCGGTGGACCGCTGTTTGCTCACTCCCCTGCAGTGGGATGGGGGAGAGAATAAAAAAAAAAAAAGGTAAAACTCATGGATTGAGATAAAGAAAATTTACTAGGACAGAGAAGACAAGGAAAATAATAATAATGATAAAAGAATATACAAAACAAGTGATGCACAATGCAATTGCTCACCATCCGCTGACTGATGCCCAGCCAGTTCCCGAGCAGCGTACCCTCATCCAGCTTTTCTCTTAGTTTATATACTGAGCATGATGTCATACGGTATGGAATATCCCTTTGATCAGTTGGGGTCAGCTGTCCCAGCTGTGTCCTTTCTGAATTTCCTGTGCATTCCCAGCCTACTTGCTGGTGGGGTGGGGTAAGAAGCAGGAAAAGGCCTTCACTGTGTGTAAGCACTGCTCAGCAGTAACTAACACATCAGTGTGTTATCAACATTATTCTCATCCTAAATCCAAAACACAGCACCATACCAACTACTAGAAAGTAAAAAGCTCTACTGCAGCTGAAACCAGGACAAATTTTAATGTACAAACAGATCAGTTGTTATGTTAGTGGCATCAAAAAGTCAAATAATATCTTATTTTTCACTGGATGTTCCTTGGATCTTCAGTTTGGCCTCACTGGTACAGTATTGATATTCAGTTACTTGTTGACTGGAACAGGATCGTCACAGAGTGATATTGTCACTTTGGTATTTGCTGCGTAAGAAGTTATACGTGGTGAAGGTTTCTGTTCCAAACTTTGATTAAAGAGGAGTCATATGTCAATAACTAACGGTCTAGCGGTTTCAAAACAAGTAAAATCAAACTCCTAGAAGGATTAAACACTGAACACTGAAATATTTAAAACAGCAGATGTCTAGCTTGATCCCTAGATACAGCTATAATTTAATGACTGAACAAAGCTGAGGATAGTGCGTTGGAATGAAAAGTCCTGAGCAGCAATATGTAGCACCTCATCAGAGGTTTCAGCTATAGTGCATATTATTTATTAAACTGTCAATCTGCAGTAACTAGAAAAGCATTAGATCGAGTTCCACAGCAACCAGCTCAGGATCATCTGGGAGTGCTGTATCAGTAAGTCTTGAAATCATTATCTAGATGCTTCAGGGTAAGGCAGTGGCTGCCAGTACAGTCAGTGATAATTCTGAGTAGTTCTGACTAAATACGGACATCTTTTTTTCTTTTCACACCAGAGCAACTGGTAATCACTGTATGGAATAGAGCGACAATAGATTGGCAGTTTAAAATGGAAACATCATCCATCCTTACAAGCACGATAGTGACAGTGAAAACCACTGTGGTTTGTTGTTTCTCTCAGGTTCTGGAAAATGTCTTTGACAGAATAACAATCAGCAGAATCTGTTGGAAAGAGTCCTTCCTAAAGGTAGTATGAGTGGTGAAGACCAGACTGACACGATTTTCTGCTCACAGGCAAAATCAAGGAAAGTTCAGAGAATAAAGTCCAGTTCTATGTATGGTCCTTGCCTCCAGCAAAATTCATTAGTACTGGGATTCTGTGAAAACTTCTATAGAAATTTAGTTTAGTTTATCATTATGTGGGTGTCCTGGTTTCGGCTGGGATAGGGTTAAATTTCTTCCTAGTGCTGTGTTTTGGATTTAGTATGAGAAGAACATTGATAACATATTGATGTTTTCAGTTTTTGCTAAGTACCCTCCTAATCCAAGGGCAGCTCCCATGCTCTACCGACTAAGCTAGGTACACAAGATGGGAGGGAACATAATCAGGACAGCCAGCCCAGCTGGCCAACAGGGTATTCCATACCATGCGACGTCATGCTCAGTATATGACTGGTAGGCATGTTCCAGGAAGTCCGGACTGCTACTCGGTTCTTGGTCAGCACGGGTGGTGAGCAATTGCATTGTGCATCACTCATTTTGTATTTTTTATCATTATCATTATTCTTTTTTTTTTTTTTCCTGTTCTATTAAACTGTCTTTATTTCAACCCACGAGTTTTTCTCACTCTTACCCTTCCAATTCTCTCTCCGTCCCACTGGGGGGGTGGGGGGAGTGAGTGAGCGGCTGTGTGGTATTTGGCTGCCTGCCAGGTTAAACCACGACAGTGGGTTTAAGCATGGGTTTCATATGCATATATGTGAAAATACATTACTCATTACAAATGGTTTCACCTGAAAAGAGTCTTATTGTTGGTAAAAAGCATGTTAAACCAATAGTAAATATTGAAATTTGAGGACAATTATAATACCACAGCAGTGTGTGCTGAGGGAAGAATGCCTGAAAATGGAGTCACACAGAGGACAGCAAAAGCCAGTACAGTCACTGGAAAAAGCAGCATGGTTGGAATGGAAAAAATCTGGCTTCAAACAAAAATGAGCACCGTGCAATTGTTCTTACCACTTCTCTGTATATCTGTGTCTTTTTTTAGAGTTGTCACATCAAATCATTTAGCAAGTCACCCATTAGTTGTCTTTGTGCTCTTGGTACAAAATGGTTAAATGTCTTGAATACTGAGTCTCAACACATTGCCTATAGCTGGTATCAAAACAATGCTCCTGTGAGCTGAGCTGCACCACACATCTGGTGCATATATCAAATAACCAACCATCCATAAGCATTTTGTAATGACGGTTTAAATACAATGAATGGTTAAGACTGATCCATTAAACATTATTGAGACATTCTCAAGGTAAGTCTTCAGTCATATAACATCAGCCTCACAATATGCGATACAATTAAAGGTCATCTGCCATGGCAGAGAACATATGCTGATGTTATCAAACATATGGAGAAAAAAAAGGAAAATGACACTGAACAAAATGCAGCAAAATAAAATAAGGATAGTGTGTACAGGAAGCTGCATCTGTCACATCCCCAGCTGTGAGTGTGCTATAAAAATTTAACAAAAATCCCACAAGTAAAACTGTTCATTTTTTAAGTTGACAGGGAACTTCTTTTGACAGTATAGAATATGCCATCAGTATACATACCTTATTGAAACCTCAAAAATGCTAGTGTCATTATAAACATTGTACATGCAACACTACACTACCAAAACAAACAAACAAAAAAGTAATTAATTGCAAATTTTATCTACTGAAATACAGGAATCCCTGACAAGGCTTCCCACAAATCTCAAATATTTTTGCACGGGAATTTTCTTTAGAGAAAATTACCCCTTGAGTGTAGCTCGGCACTGAAATGAAGAGATTGTTTTTAACAACCAGAAAGTAGTTCATTTTGTACATGTAGCAGCTTTGTCATCACTTTCACAGATGTTTGTAAATCTTAGTTGTCACAGCTGTTTGATGGGCTTTCATGTCTTCTGGGGCCCAAAGGACTGAATTACTCTTCAAATTCTCGCTCTCTGTCATATGGGCTTGATCCTGTGTGGTGTCAGGAAGCCACAAGGGTGGGCAGTTCCACGAGGAAGGTGTCCTGGGAGCATGGGTGACAGCATGGTAGGCGGAGTGGGGATCTTGCCAAAAAGAGGTCCAATTCCACAATACTTGAACAAGGAGAGCAGAGAAAGATCAGTAGCAGTAACCACGGTCAGAAAAGGTCCTGGGTTGGCTGGGGAA
The DNA here is from genome assembly GCA_013400755.1 of Pelecanoides urinatrix. Taxonomy (NCBI): domain Eukaryota; kingdom Metazoa; phylum Chordata; class Aves; order Procellariiformes; family Procellariidae; genus Pelecanoides; species Pelecanoides urinatrix. The sequence goes on from VZTQ01010973.1 coordinate 24,394, forward strand.
AGCCATGGGGACAGGGATGGGGACAGGAACAGGCCTAGCCAAGGCAGCAGGTGGGGGTCCAGGCCAGTGAGGAGATGTCATGGCACACGCAACCCTACAGTGCAATACAGGTGAGGACCAGGGCAAAGGACCTGAACTCCAGTGCAGCCCCCGCAGGAGAAGGAGACATCCACAGAGGCTGTTCCCAGACCTTGTCCCAGATCACCGCATGTCGTGGTTTAACCCCAGCCGGCCGCTGAGCACCACACAGCCACTCGCTCACCCCCCCTGGGTGGGATGGGGGAGAGAATCAGAAGGGTAAAAGTGAGAGAACTCGTGGGTTGAGATAAAGACAGTTTAATAGGGAAAGCAAAAGCTGCACACGCAAGCAAAGCAAAACAAAGAATTCATTCACCACTTCCCATCAGCAGGCAGGTGTTCAGCCATCTCCAGGAAAGCAGGGCTCCATCATGCGTAACGGTTACTTGGGTAGACAAACGCCATCACTCCAAATGTCCCCCTCTCCTTCTTCTTCTCCCAGCCTTATATGCTGAGCATGATGTCATATGGTATGGAATAGCCCATTGGCCAGCTGTGCCAGCCGTCGTGGCCATGCTCCCTCCCAGCCCCCTGCACACCTGGCAGGGCATGGGAAGACAAAAAGTCCTTGACTAGCATAAACATTACCTAGCAACAACCAAAACATCAGTGTGTCATCAACATGATTCTCACACTACATCCAAAACACAGCACTATACCAGTTAATAGGAAGAAAATCAACTCCATCCCAGCCGAAACCAGGACACCACACAACAGAGGTGGCCCTCACCACCCACATCCCAGCCTGGGAGGAGGAAAGAGGTTGCAAAGCTCATTGGTGCAGGATGGACCCTGACACATGGCTGCTTTTCGGACCTAGATGGGACTTGAACCTTTACCTCACTGTAATCCCAAATGAAATGTTCTTGCTTTTGGGAGGTTTACAGATAGGCCAATATTCTTCATTACTGGAAGCAGAAAGTAAGAGGTATGAGTGTGTCACTCTATGACTCAGGTGAGTGTGAATCTGTTAGTCCTCATTATCTTTAGTTCATGTAAAAACTGTCCCCCTGTATCATAAGCCTGCAGAAACTTTAAGTATTGAGAGTTCGCACTGCCTCCCTCCACAAGAAATAAATTTGTATCCCTGAGAAGATGCATTAAGGGCAAAGCGATATGAGAAAATTCGATGTCTTGAATATAAACTGTATTCAATATGAGATTATAACCAATCTGCTCCTCTAATGTAACAGCTTGTTTGCTCACGTTCTTTTTAACTTCATCCAGATGTAGCTGAAGTGCATTTCTCGGCTATCAACTATACTTGTTTGGTGTGTGAAAAACATCTCCTGTGTTCAGAATAGAACACACAGAACCCCCCTGTGATACCAGCAAGAGGGACCCCCCCCCAGGACCCTGTTTCCCCGTGTTTTGAAGGTCTTCCTAACAGCATGGTCTAGAAATATGAGACCAAACTCAGTTTCATGGACTATATGTAGATGTATTTCTACTGAATGCACCTCAGATGTTCCCAGTAATCCTGTGTAGACAAATGGTGACTCAGACCTTGAATTTTCAGTTTGGTTTTAATTTAGGTGTATCAAAGGAATAAAAAGAACATTGAAAAATTGAGCCAACACCATCCATTTTAAATTCTTTCTGTACATCTGAATTTAACACCTCTTTGTCTTAACCCTATAAAATCTTTATATGCTGCATACAGGGTTAGGTTATGAACACAGTGGAACATCTTGATAGGACTGATCACAGAATCATAGAATCATAGAATCATTCAGATTGGAAAAGATCCTTAAGATCATTGAATCCAACCATTAACTTAACACTACCAATTGATGGCTCAGATGACAATGGATTTCAATGCTGATTAAAATCCAGTCAAAAAAAAATCAGTCAAAAATCAGTAAATTTCAATGAATAGCAGTCTTAGTATAGGTTTTTGATGATTTACAAAAATCACATCATAAAATAAGTAATTTCCTACAAAAACATTGTTTAGAAATTGAGAGGGTAGTGGAATTATCAAATATACATAATAGGTAAATTGTTATACCTTCTCATTAGATACCTAAAGGGTTTTGGAGGTTTTTTTCCTTGGTCAGGTATTGCGTATGGAGTATTTAACAAAATTTTTAGGAAAGCTTATCAGCTAGTGCACAGAATTAGATTATTGATGATTAACTTAAAAGTGATCTTGAAAAAAATAGTTTGTTGTTCAAAATTATTATTTACTCCACATAGGATAGGGCAGGGAAAAAGGCTGATTTCTCATAATGAAGCACTGCTTCTTAGATATTCAAACTGTAATTGAGAGATGGCTGAGGAACAAAGCTTCAAAACAAAACCCAATGTACAGCATCTTTGATAAAATATCTTGTAGTGCAGTTCCATTGAATGCAAGATGTTTATGAGAATTGAATCATTTTCACCTTAGAAAGAGCAGTCATCAATCGCTCTCCTTGTTGAAATTTCATAGTTTAAGCACTGAATAATCAAACAGGCCATTAAAAGTGGTGTTTAATAATAATTATTTGAAAAGCTCATCTGAAAGCAGATAATGCTTCCGTGTGACTATCTGCTTTGTATATGCCCTGGTATCAATAAACAGTGAGAACAGCATATGGTTTCTTTGATGGAAAGTAATGGAAAATGACAGACTGTTTGAAGATGCTGTGGTGCCAATTTCATGAATAATGCATTAGGGTAACAGGCATAATCAGTGCACTTTAATAGTCTGCAGCCTTCAGAGATACAACAGCAGCATACAGAGGAATTATCCTTGTACTAAGACCATCTGACACTTATCCTTTTTCCTTGACTTCATTTGATTGAGACTACACTAAAATAAAGTCTTTAAAAAGGCAAAGAATCAGAACCAAAAATGTTATGTCCTGAGTTAGAATGAATTTAGTATACTTGTGCTGTGTGATTTATCTTTTAATAATAAGCATAATTTTTAAAATCCCTTTTCTCTGTTTTAAAATTGAACATAAGTTTTAGAGCTTCAAATTTTATAGGAAAAACAATCCTATGACTGTCATTCATGCACTGAAACCATTTCCCATTCTGTACGAATGACTTTATGTCATTTCAAATGATGCAGCACATTGCATATACACCAAAAATGTTTTTAAATTTAATTATTTTCTTATACCAAAAATAAGTATAAGACTAATTTACAAAAAACTGTCTTGAGAATGCCAGTAAAAGATTTTGCATGAAGCATTTACTGAGTTGTATTTAATGATCATAAAAAAGCTCTATGAAAGAGATTTACACTTAGGCACACATATTCGTCTTGGCACCTGGTTCTTACATTATAATGTCATGACTCCAAAACAATGAATATGAGTTAGAGTAAATGACTTGGGACACAGGAATTCAGTCCTTGTACTTACACTTTTACTCAAGGAAAGATGCTCAGTTAAAAGTTCCATTTTCTGCCTGACAAATGAGCTGCAATGATGTATGTCTAGGTTTCATCTTTATGAATCTCTTCTACTTGCTATATATCCGCATTTGAAAAGCCATCTTGTCAGATCTCACTTTTAAAAAAAATCATTGTGGCTTTTGAAACAGCATTCTACAAGTCAACTGGGCAGTGAGTGGTAGCTTCACATGTGTGTAGATATATACACATATACATTCATGTGTATTTGCATATATACACATCCTGCAAATGAGAAAAAAACAAATGGAATCTAGGCTGGGTTAATGTAGGAAATACTTTGGAAAAGTCTTCTTATTGCTGAAGATTTACCAACCCACTTGCAGTAGACTTCTCTCCTGTTAAGTGACTGCTGAGGTATGCAATATCATGCAGACCACTTGTTCTTATATGTGGACATTGCTGATTCATGCTGCCAGCTTGGACCTACCTCAAAGATTGTCATTCTATGATTCTGGGATCATAAACCATCAAGGGAGATTCTTCAGCTCCACCTCTCTGCATAGGCCAGAAAACAGTTCATGTCATACCCACCAGGACTGATATGGAGATTAGTGCTCCTTTCACAACAAGCACATCTAATGTCAATGCAGTGCAAGCGTTAACAATTCATAGCCAACTAAATTGCACTCAGAACAACTAAAGGGACCTCATATGCCATACTTCTTTGGGAGGGCTAAGACAGCCTTTTGCAAAGCCCTTGGCAGTTCTGAAGACAGATGTGGCAGCAGTACATGGAGAGGCAATAATTTTCCACAACAGGCCAGCACAGAGTTCTCCAACAGAGCTGAGTAACCAGCTGGCTCCAGTGGCTCTTTCACAAACACACACGCACACACAGATTAACAATGGCTCCAGAAGCTAATCAAATCTTGATGTAAACCAGAAGGTCTCTTCAGCAAACTATAACTCATGCAATCTGAAAGATCTCTGACATTTTTCCATATGGGCAATTCAATAGTCCTCCAGAAACTGGAAATATTGTTATCTGCTCTGCTCAGCATCCTTAGTTAGTTTTTGCCTTAGCTTAGCGTCCTTTTTTTTTGCCTTTACCTTCTCACTTCTGTATTCCACGGCAGACACAGGACAGATGGCCTGACTATCTTCTCTTTCCAATTTCTCCTACGACAAAGAGGAGATTGGATGGGAAGAGCAGTGCAGCAGTTCCTTTATCACCAGAAAAATATGTGGAGAGATGAAAAGCCTTGAAGATCTGTGAAGACACAATGAACTGCTCTGTTGTTTGTACAACAGCCTCTCCAGAGCCCCCTGACTCTCAAGGGCAAAGATTTCTGTAAGGAGTGCAGACATAGACTCACGCCTTTGTTGACAATCTCCAGGGATGACTGTTTGAATAAGAACCGTGAAGAGGATGATTCATCATGTGATGAATATCCCTTATGCTTTCCTTCTCACTGTGTCATAGAGACCACAGCTGCAGGGGCACCACAAGAAGGCTGAGCTGCCAAAGAAATTCCAGCAGAGAGGATTCAATGAGACTGAGTTACGTAATCTGAAGGAGAGGACTGCCAAAGAAAGATGACTGAGATGCCCTGTGGAAATGTCAATGTCTCACTAACCTTCACTGGGTGAAAAGGGAGTCAAGAATTCCTCTGGAGTTGTGGGAAGGGCCTTTGAGTACTGTAATCTGTCATGTTGGAGAAGGGGAGAACCTACATATACCAGATCTATGAAACATAGCCTTGTATAAGTGCCCTTGGGAACTTTAATTCCTCCTACACAGTCAGCATCCAACACCAATGTTGAGCAAGCTGGTTCTGACTGACTGAGACCTATGAACTGGGTTTCTGGCACAATTTGAGACAAGTTATGGCACTGCCCTCCTGATCCATCCCCAAGCACAAGTATCAGAAAGCTGAACACTCAGCAGGATGGGCCTTTTGTACTGGCGTAGAATAAGCCAGTAATAGGCTCATTGGGTTGGAGGGTTGGAGGGTTGGAGGAATGCCAACCTTGACTTGCAGTATCTACCTCCTCACCAGGATGCAATTGTCCTGGATGGGNACATAGGTGGGAACAAATGAGGAACAAAATAAAGTGGAAAACAGAATGGAAAGTGGACTCTCTCTATATATAAATATATATGGGTTGGAAGCATGTTTTATTAACACTTTTGTTTCACCAAAAAGTCATTTATTATAAACAATCTTTCTATGGACAAATGTAGTTGCTGATAAACTAGATCAAGCAGCTGTAGTTCCAAATTTTGAGGGGAAAAAAAAAAAACAAACAAAAAACTTTTATGACCCTACCCTCCTTTTCTCTTCTCCTGATATCCAAATTTAGTCTCACTAAAGGATCTGTGGACTTTTACTTACATATCATCTCATTATTGAGTTCATTATTGGCTAAATTATGCACTTTGACTTGGGAATTCCACAGAATTACTAGGTTTAGTAATATAGAGATTGTCATAAATAAGGAAAAGTACCTAAATGTATTTTAGAGAATAATTATAACAGAAGCAGGTAAATTAGTTCAGGGTTATATGGATGGTAACAAAAGTAGCAAAGAGGATAGTAGACAGGATAAAATAAGACACAGAAATGGGTGTAAGAGGATAATATGAAGAGGCAAGTTAGTTTTCAACTTAAAAAGGTTGAAAGAGGAAGATAATAGGAAAAGAGAAGGGACAGTGCTGAAATTTTGATTGAAGAGTTGTGTGGATTGCAATTAGGGGATGGTAATTAAGGTGAAAGACTGGCTGTAAGTATTTAACATAGTCAAGAAAAATATACACTAAAAAATATACACTAAAATTTTGCAGGAGTTGAAGTATAGCTAAGGGTAATTGAGAACATGTACAATAATTTGTTAAACAAGGACAGAGAGGAAAGGATATAAAATACCCATGTTAAAAATCTCTTGGTATNAGAATAAGCCAGTAATAGGCTCATTGGGTTGGAGGGTTGGAGGGTTGGAGGAATGCCAACCTTGACTTGCAGTATCTACCTCCTCACCAGGATGCAATTGTCCTGGATGGGTGTTATGATCTATATGATTTCTTTCTTCCCCTTTGAATGGATTCAACTGCACAGGAGCATCCAGGAGCTGATAGTTGATTATGGACAGTGGTTCAGTGACTGGTGGCCCCTGGAGCAAGTGTGGCTTTACTTCACCATTGGGAACATCTTCTTTTTCTTAAACTATAAATAGCTTTGCTCTCCTTTCCTCTCACACCTGGCAGCTGATTGTCAGAAAAACCCACAGACCACAAATCTCTCAGACCTTTCTTGATACGGCATGACAAGAATGATTATTTCCTTGAGCTGTTTTCACTTCTGTGAAAATGAAGACTGAAGNATGACCCTACCCTCCTTTTCTCTTCTCCTGATATCCAAATTTAGTCTCACTAAAGGATCTGTGGACTTTTACTTACATATCATCTCATTATTGAGTTCATTATTGGCTAAATTATGCACTTTGACTTGGGAATTCCACAGAATTACTAGGTTTAGTAATATAGAGATTGTCATAAATAAGGAAAAGTACCTAAATGTATTTTAGAGAATAATTATAACAGAAGCAGGTAAATTAGTTCAGGGTTATATGGATGGTAACAAAAGTAGCAAAGAGGATAGTAGACAGGATAAAATAAGACACAGAAATGGGTGTAAGAGGATAATATGAAGAGGCAAGTTAGTTTTCAACTTAAAAAGGTTGAAAGAGGAAGATAATAGGAAAAGAGAAGGGACAGTGCTGAAATTTTGATTGAAGAGTTGTGTGGATTGCAATTAGGGGATGGTAATTAAGGTGAAAGACTGGCTGTAAGTATTTAACATAGTCAAGAAAAATATACACTAAAAAATATACACTAAAATTTTGCAGGAGTTGAAGTATAGCTAAGGGTAATTGAGAACATGTACAATAATTTGTTAAACAAGGACAGAGAGGAAAGGATATAAAATACCCATGTTAAAAATCTCTTGGTATAACAGAGTTAACCAATGGCTCTTCCAGTATAACTCTCAGCAGACTGCTCCAGGAAAAAGCTGGCACAATATGACCACAATTTCCAAGGAAAGCCTGAAGACTTACTTCAGCCAGACCGATGCATTAATCATCATAAATAGGTTCCTGTAAATAATGTAATTCTTCCCTTACTTTTTGGAAAGCAGAACAGCTCAGAGTATAAAACTGCACTACAGCATACTTTGCAATTATCACACTAAAGATTTTGCATCAAGGTCTGGAGAAGATTAACATAAAAAGAGCAGAAGTTAATGTTTGGGGGTTTTTGTTGCTGTTGTTTTGTTTGGGTTTTTTGTCACAGGAGTTGTAGTTATAATCTTGTCTTCAGTTGCCAGTGAAAATTTGTCTAGAAAAAATACTAGTTGGAAATAGTTTCACTACATAGATGTTCCAATTTTTAACACTGTTAATTTAGAGTATAAACAGGATGTTGCCACAGTCTAAACTTTTAAAATACATCACTTGTTGGGGAAATAGAGGGAGATGTATGTATGGCGTCTTTTTTTATCTTTTTTTTTTTTTTTTTAAGACAAAACTACTTGACAAAACCAGATGAAACATTCTAATTCAGTTTTACTTCTAAATTACCACCTGCATTGGTTTTTGTAAACTTCTGTAGTGATAAATTCTCCCCACTCTACATGTCTTCTGTTACAGAGAGCACTTGCAAGAAAAAAGGGGGTAGTAAAATTAGAAGGACCATCAACAGATACTGAACATCTTCTCTTCTTTTGCTTCCTGTTCTTTGATGGAGTTTTGCATGCAATAGCTCTGTCACAGTGGAGGTCAACACCACCTAAGTTGTAATTCTGAAGCCATTGACATTATATTGGGATACACATGATCTACCAAATCTGTTTTGGCTGAGGAAATAGAGAATCTGGCATGCAGACAAGAAGATTTTCAGGCTTTTTTTTTTCTTCTTTTTTTTCCTGTGTAAGAAATAAAAGGCAAAACCTTTTCACATTGATGTTACGTACACAGGATACTCAGTTCAAGCTGATGGAAACTAATATCCTCTGTTACCAGTTTTCTATATTACCACCACTCCTGTGTGTGTTCCAAAGTAATCCTCCATGGATCTCAGACCTTTTCAGATCCTCAGACCCTTTGTGGAAATTCTGTATTTTCAGGATTTATTTATTTATTTATTTAAGAATGAAAGATTGATTGCTCATTCTCTCATTATCCAACAATACACATACATTGGCACATCCGGGCTAGCTCTGCCTCCCTCAGTAAAGTCAACTGGTTCATATATAACTAATGGTACTGCAGTATTATGTGACACCAGAGAATGCTCACTTAGCACGCTGAATTATATAATGTAGACATGCACCATGACTTAAAGGGGAAGGAATTAACAAAACTCATGAGAGAACAATTTATCCTTAAGTGAACATTCAGACAGGGGGGGGAAAAAAAGAGTAACTGAACTATTTAGTAACAAATAGTGATCTTAATGCACACCTTCTTGAATGAAAAAAAGAGGCAATTATACTTATGAGTTTATTTTATTCTGACATAGAGAATTATTGTTTCAGTGTTTCCCTTGTATTATCACCAGTAAATACAAGTCCCTGTATTTTGGAAGGTCTGTTAAGAAACACCATTCCAAAAAAATTTCAACAACCATACTTTGTAAGCTTGGCTTAGGATTTTTAACACTTCTTTATAATATGAAGTATGTTATAGATACAAAATAGTAAAGAAATATTTTTGACCAAACAACACAAATGTTGATAAAATATTATCTAACTTGTATTTATATTTATAAGCAGCATTATTACTGCTGCATTTTTATTGGCTCAGTAAAAATAGCCAATACTTACAGCATTATGTCTAATAAATTTATATTCACATTTTTATTTACAATACAAGAATCACTATTTATGTATTCAAGTACTTAAGTCCATGGGTAACACTCTCTGTAAACATGAGCCATTAAGCTGCAAAGTTATTCTACAGACTTTTTTTCCTATTCCAATCCTAATACCAACAAATAAGTGTGCACAAAAACTATGCTATTTGTCAAAACTGTAAGCAGACATATTTGCATGAGAATTTGCCTATGTTGAACCATCATAATAAAGTCAATGAAAATAGTATAATTTATATGTAAACTACAGAACCACTATTTGTAATTAAGCAGTTTTACATACATGGAGTGAGTCTAAGAGATGTATGTTAGCTCCATTAAAACAATACTGCTTTGGTAGGTAACAACTTTAAAAACAAGAGCAGTTGAATGGAACTACTTTAATTTTTTTCTTTTCTGGATTATCTATTTTTTTTTCTTGATGTTGACAGCCCATATTGTGTTATTATATTAAAATATTTATCTGGGAATATCCATAAATTAGCATGCACAACCATGAATACAATCACTCAATCGAAATAAAATGCCAAAACTCAATTTCACTGAATTGTTTGTAGCCCATAATACAGTCAAAATTAACCTGAAATTGCATAAAGTATACAGCCACAGAGTTCCTGCTGCTGTTATTTCAATACTACTTTGTAACTAGTTCCATCATTATCAGTGTTTATTGCAGATTTTGCTTGTAAACAGGTGGATTAAATGAAGACTAGGTCACGACTCAAGTTTTCTACAAATACAAAGTTGTTAAACTTTATATAAAATATTGAATACTCTGAAGCAAATTTAGTACAGCTGTAATTATTTGTCCAGGTTTTTTTTTTAGTTCTTTCATATTTAAATACATATAAAATAAAGAATTTATACATACTCAAAAAGTAGTATTTGTTTTTAATTTAAAACATGAAGTTGAGTGCCTGTCTTTAAAGTTATTTACTTTCAATCTTTACTCCAAGATATTATTCATATTTCTTTCAAGTGCAAATGCCATTCCTACTGGGCAATGTGTAATTGCACTAATGATTGAATGTAAAATGCAGTTCATATTTTTAGTTAAAAAATTGACTAAATTTAAATAGATGTTTCATGGTATGCAGATGCACCCAGAAGAATAAAACAGTTCTCAGTATATGTCCTGAAAAGAATGAATACTGTCACAGCTGGGATTAAATCAGAGCACTGCTTAATAAAACATCAGTGATCTTGTTACAGCTGCCCCAAAATGGCAACATCCAGTGAAGCTCACTTCCCAAAATAATTTATTCCCTGCTTTTTGCTACAATCTTCTCCCTCTCAGCTTTCCACCTCCTGCAAAAGCAGCATATTAAAGACCAAGAAATAAGAATTAAGGACTGCCATGAACATTATCTTTCTGTTTAATTGCCATTCAACATTCTTTAATAACTATATAGATGAATGTTTGTGTTTGTTTGTTCATGCAATAGAAAAGGAGCTACCAGCAACGGTGAATATCAGATGCATCATCTACTTAGAATAAGTCTAAATAGTGTAGAGTGGGTGGAAAGTACCAGTCTTTTTCCACATAGCCAAAGATTAATTTACTGCTCAGGAAACACTGCATACTGTGAGACTCTTAGTTTAAGTTTTTTTTATTTTCCACAGTATGACAAGCTTCACTCACATGTTCCCTGTTTTTTTTTTTTTAAGGTGTAGTTCATTTGCAACACTCTTGAAAATGTACCTAAAAGGTAGTTTCAGTTCATTTCTCATTCATTACCAACTACATCTGCAATACTAAATTAGCATCTGTCCATTATCTAGAATACGTTTCATACAGACTATAAAAAGCTATTTGCAAATCAGTTGATCTTTGGCAACCTGAACAGGATGTGATTTTTTTGACATAGGAAGTGCTTCACTCCCCAAATACAAAAGTGGTTTGTTTTTTTTTTTAGGGGGGATTTTTTTGGTTGTTGTTATTTTTATTTTTTATAACAAAACTCCAGTAAAGATAACATTTGTGTATTCAGTGCTTTATAAGGACCACTTCATAATCCATGTCTTCAAACTACTTTCAGAATTAAACATGTATGTTAAGGGACACGTGTTTGAGGAAAGGTATTTGAAAGCTGAGAAAGTAATTGCAGGATGTTGAATCAAAATAATAGTATTTCTAATTTACAGAAGCCAGAGCAACTTCACATTTCAGTTTGTGACATTATATTCATAAGAACTCTTGTTTCTTTCCTCATTGATCAACAAATATATCTTTTGGGTTCAAGTTTAAATGATTAAAAATAAAAATCCCTTATTTGTTTCTCTCAAATTTGTAGGCATTGTGATAAGTTTCAAAAATAATAGTAATTACAGCAAAACTCTTATAGGTTTCAGGTGCATTTACAGCCTGTTGCCCAAATGGACAAGTAAATGTCAATTATGGAGACATATGTAACCTGATTTTTCAATATCTGAGTGTGCTATGCTGCAGGAGTTCCACCCTGATTTCTTTTGCGTCATATTAATAGAAATGCATTAGCTTAATATAATTTAAAAACCCACTGAAATGAAGACTAAACTGTATTAAATGGAAGTTAAGCTACATTATTCCTATTTTAACAGGTAATACATTTTAAAGTGTGGTAGCATACACTGAACATTTACTAAGCTACTATTAGTGCAGGTTTCACAGTTTTTGCAAGTAAAGTCAACTTGATTTACTAGCAGGAACTCTTAAGGATTCACAATTAACAGGCACATTTGATGGTATCATCATATTTTCTATAGCTTTAGTATACTCCTAGTGCACACAAGTAAGTGTCAATTATCAGCTTAGTCTAGCATAGTCTAAGAAAGATTTTAGGAAGAAAAGAGATTAATAAACATTACTTTAACTGTCACCTTGAGACCTCCTTGCATTCAATAGCAGAGCAAATGAGCAAGTGGGTGTAAGTATGTCTAAAATGAGGATATGTAAAGAGCAGCAGTTTTCAGAAATATTGTAAATAATTTATTTTTATAAACCAGTCCATTAAAGCTGTATGTCATTTTTTTCCCCACCTGTCATCCATCCTCTGCCCCCAAAAGTTAGGTTAAACTTCATTGAGAACTGAAAAGGACACATATATGTAAAATATATATGTGTCTCTGTGCACACGTGTGCATGTGCACGTGTGTGTTTGTACAATATAAACATACATACACACAGAGAGCTCCAGATCTGCCTTTTTAGCATTTTATGCATAACATTGTGCACCTATGTAGCTAAACTTGTTATACTTCAGACTGCGTGCCATCAAGCTTAATATCAACTTCTAGGAATATATTAGGATAGGACATGACAGATGCAGAGATTTTAAACAGTAACTTCAGCTTCACTGCTTCTGCACTCCAGCATTTCATTTGCAGCCTCAACACTACTCTTTTAGCATAGTCATTGAGAAATTCTATGACAGTATTTCTGAATCCTTTCATTTCAGTGCATTCCTCCTTAATAGTTCATTTTCCTTCTCCAAAGGCTATATCTCCTTCTGAGAAAGAATTTATTTCTTTTACCCAAAATAGATTTTTTAATATTGCCGATATCCCCACTTGAAATGGTCAGGGAGTAGGAAAATTGAACTATTTCATTGAGTCTCCAAGTGTCTAATAATTAATTGGAAACATCATAAAAATTGTTAGGACTAATGAAGCTTCACAGGAAAGGTGAACTGAAGATGCAATAAGAGAAGGGAATTGCAAATTACAGAATCTATCACTGCAAAAGTTGGTTTTACTCTGAAAACATGAGGCAGGGTGAGTTCAAATTGGAGTAAGAAAATTAAGTGGCTAACATTGGAAGAGTCAACTGGACCCTTAAACATGAGAAAAGAACTGAAACTTTAAACATGAGAAAAATGTCTCTTCTGAGATGGAGAATGACCTGATTCAAATTGAACCATCTGATCCTGCTCTTGGTTTTTCTCTTTGTTTCCAGTTATTATCTTTTGCTTGGTTTGATCATAACAGAAGCAAGTGGCAGAAAATGTGGCCTAACCACCAGATAAATTAGTGTATTTCAATCTCTGACAGATTTATATGGCACAAAGGATTACAGTCAGGTGGTCTTTATAAATTTAATGAAAGAATGGAAGAGTGTTTTTGTTTGCAACAAAGAAGGTATTGCATTGGAGAAACAATAAAATCAATTACATTAATGCAATACAGACACAATAATTATCTTCGGTTTTACATTGTGTTTAACTTGTCCTTCTAAAATTACCATACTCAACTAAATATCAGAAAAGTAAACTTAAATAATGAAAAACAATTAGTAAGATCATTTACATAAGATTTCTATCAATTATCTCATGATATAAGATCTAAAATTCAGGCAGAGGGAGAAATGAAAAGATAAAACAGCTCATCAGTGAAGAAAATAAAGCCTTTGACTGTATACAAAACATAATAGTAAAATAGCTTTTTTCTGAAATATTTTTTATAACATAGTCATCAACAATGATATAAACTGATCTGATAAGATATGAGATGACCTAAAATATTTCAGAATATTCTGTTTAATATTATCTTCTCAGTTTCACACATTCATTAGGCTCAAAGAAATCAAAGACAGAATTCTGAATTATCTTATTTTTACTCAGATAATCTTTGAGTTTTATATTAAAAAATCCTCTTGGACTCATATTTAGTGTAAGATACCTATGTGGCTGGGCTGTCTGTATGAAGCTACCACAGAGGCACTTCTGCCTTTTCTTTCTCCCACTCTGTCTGTCCCTCTGATTTTGTTTGGGTTATTTAAGCACTTATTTTCAAATAACATTATTTTCAATTGTAACAAGTTATTGGAAGTTTAGGTTTTAGGCTTGAAAAAATTGGAAGTAGCTAAAAATTTAAGTCCAGCTGATTTTTGAGCTTTCTTTGTACTTCCATTTTTACGTCCACATTAATTTTTTTATTAAAAACTTTAAAATTAACTATAAAATAAAGCACAATACAAAAGAAAAGTTATACAAGAGAGGAACTGATCAAAAACATCTCCAGTTTTCTGAAGGTGACATTTTCCAGCTCAGGAGGATTCCCAGGGAATCAATGGAAGGCTTCTCTGGAAGTCCTTTGAATGCTAATCTTCCCAGGACTTACAGAGCACATGCAAAGCATGAAAAGACTGCTTCAAGTTATCTCATTTTACTCATGTGCAATGGAGACCATGTCTCTCCTTTATAAGAAGTAAATATCTTCACCAAAATTGGGACTGAACTGAACACATTTTGTGCTAACAGGTAAAAATCCTGGAAAAGATAGTTCTTTTGAGTTACTGTTTGTTACCAGGAAACTGGATCTTGGTAAGGGTTTTCTTTAAGAAACACAGAATCAGGAAGAATTATTTGCATCACAGATCTTACCCCTGAAACTGCAGACAAACAGAGAGATGTTAGCTGTGTCTAGGTCTACCCACTGATGCACTTCAGAGCTCACTGTATGACAAAAAGGTAATTAAAGTTGTAGTTTTCAAAAGCTGTTACAGTTCCCGCCTATGTTGTGTACCCAGATTGGTCATGGACACCAAGGAGATGGAGGTGGGGGGAAAATTAGTTACAGCTATGCTAAAATTGAATGTGCAATGGCAGATCAGTGCTGTCCTAGGATGCTGTATGCTTCTCAGATGTGATACAATTGATGTAATCATTCAAGTCTAGAAAAGGAAATGAGAAAATTTGCTCTATGCTCCTTTGTATTACAAGTTACAGAATGCTTTCAGTCTCTAACAAATTAAAAACCTAGAATAAAATAGACAAATATAAAACAGAATCACAAAATCATAGAATGGTTTGGGTTGGAAGGGACCTTTAAAGATCATCTAGTCCAACACCCTTGCCATGGGCAGTGAGATCTTTCACTAGATTAGGCTGCTCAAAGCCCAGTCCAACCTGACCTTGGACATTTCTAATCATGGGGCATCTACAACTTCTCTGGGCGACCTGTTCCAGTGTCTCGCCATACTCATAGAAAATTTCTTCCTTATGTCCAATCTAAAACTACCCTCTTTCAGTTTAAAACCATTCCCCCTTGTCATGTCACTACAGGCCCTGGTAAAAAGTCCTTCTCCATCTTTCTTATAAGCTCCCTTCATATACTGAAAGGCCACAATAAGGTGTCCCCAGAGCCTTCTCTTCTCCAGACTGAAAAACCCCAGCTCTGTCAGCCTTTCTTCATAAGAAAGATGTTCCAGCAATCTGATCATTTTCATGGCCCTCCTCTGGACTCACTCTAACAGATTCATGTCTTTCTTGTGCTGAGAACCCCAGAGCTTGATGCAGTACTCCAGGTACTGCACAAGAGCAGAATAGAGGGGGAGAATCAACTCCCTCAACCTGCTGGCCACACTTCTTTTAATGCAGCCCAGGATACGAGTGGCTTTCTGGGCTGCAAGTGCACATTGCTGGCTCATATCCAATTTTTCATCCACCAGTATCCCCAAGTCCTTCTCTGCAGGGCTGCTCTCAATCAGTTCATCCCCCAGGCTGTACTAATATTGGGGATTGTCCCGACCCAGGTGCAGGACTTTGCACTTGATCTTGTTGAACTTCATGAGGTTCACATGGGCCCATTCCTCAAGCATGTCAAGGTCCCTCTGGATGGCACCCCTTTCCCTCTAGTGTATTAATTGCACCACTTAGCTTGGTTTCACCTTGATGCTGAGGGTACACTCAGTCTCCCTGTCTATGCCATTGATGAAGATATTAAATAGTATTGGTCCCAGTATGGATCCTTTGGGGACACCACTTGTTACTGGTTTCCACTTAGACATTTAGCTTTTGACTGTAACTCTTTGGATGAGGCCATCCAGTCAATTCCTTATCCATCTAACAGTCCACCCATCAAAACCATATGTCTCCAATTTAGTAACAAGAATGCTGTGAAGGACTGTATCAAAGGCCATACAGAAGTCCAGGCAGATGACAGCTGTAGCTCTTTCCTTGTCCACTGTTGCAGTCACTCCATCACGGAAGGCTACTAGATTAGTCAGGCACAATTTGCCCTTGGTGAAGCCATATTGGATGTCTCTTATCACCTCCCTGTCTTCCATATGTTTCAACATATCTTCCAGGAGGATCTGCTGCATGATACTACCAGGCACTGAGATGAGGCTGACTGGTTAGTAGCTCCCAGGGTCCTCCTTATTACCCTTTTTAAAAATGGGTGCAATATTCCTTTTTCTCCAGTCACTGAGGACTGCACCTGACTGCCACGACTTTTCTAATATGATGGAGAGTGTCTCAGTGACTACATCAGCCAGTTCCCTCAAGACCCTGGGGAGCATCTCATTGGGTCCCATGGACTTGTTCATGTTCAGGTCCCTCAGGTGGCTTTGAATGTGATCTCTTACAATGGCAGAGACTTTGTGCACTGCCTTGGAGTTGAGGCACTTGAGAGATGTGGGAAGAGTGATCATCAATGAAAACTGAGGCAAAACTGAGCCTTCTCCATGTCTTTTGTCATCAGCTCTCTTGTCTTATTTGCTCTTCCTTTTCTGACCAACATACCTGTAGAAGCCCAAATTATTCTTCACATTCCTTGCCAAATGAGCCATAGCTTTCCTGATCCCATCCCTACACATGTAAGCAGTGTCCCTGTATTCTTCCCAGGATGTCCCTGGTTCCACTGCCTTTGCACTTTCTTCTTACACTTTAGTTTGACCAGGAGGTCCTCACTTAGTAATGCTTATCTCCTGCCTTCCTTGCCAACTCTTGTGCTCTGAAAAAAAAAATCTCCTTAAAGAGCTGCTAGCTCTGTTCAGCTCCATTTTTCCCTCAGGACAGTTTCCCAGGGCGTCCCATTCACTAATCCCTTAAACAACTGAAGGTTCACTCTCCTAAAACTCAGAGTCCTGACTCTACTCTTCACATGGCCCATATCCCTCAAGATTGTGAATTCCACCAGAGCATCATCACTGCAGCCCGGGTTGCCACCAATCTTGACACCATTAATTAATTATTCCATGTTGCTAAGCAACAGGTCTAGTAACACTTCTCCTCTTGTCAGGCTGTCTATCACCTGGATTAAAAAATTATTCTTGACTTTCTCCAAGAGTGTCCTGGACTGGTTACAGCTTGCTGTGTCACTTTTCCTGCAGATATCAGGGTGACTGAAGTTCCTCAGCAGGATCAGAGCCTGTGAACGTGATGCTTCCTGTAGTTGAAGTAAAAACACTTTGTCAACACCCTCCCCTTGATTGGGTGGCCTATGTTGGCTTGGCCTCTAATTTCTACCCATAAGCTCTCAACCTGTTCATCGCTATTTTTCAAAGACAGCTCTGTGCAGTCAATCCACTTTTTTTTTACATAGAGGGCAACCCCCTCACCTTTCCTTCCTTCCNGGCTTTCTGGGCTGCAAGTGCACATTGCTGGCTCATATCCAATTTTTCATCCACCAGTATCCCCAAGTCCTTCTCTGCAGGGCTGCTCTCAATCAGTTCATCCCCCAGGCTGTACTAATATTGGGGATTGTCCCGACCCAGGTGCAGGACTTTGCACTTGATCTTGTTGAACTTCATGAGGTTCACATGGGCCCATTCCTCAAGCATGTCAAGGTCCCTCTGGATGGCACCCCTTTCCCTCTAGTGTATTAATTGCACCACTTAGCTTGGTTTCACCTTGATGCTGAGGGTACACTCAGTCTCCCTGTCTATGCCATTGATGAAGATATTAAATAGTATTGGTCCCAGTATGGATCCTTTGGGGACACCACTTGTTACTGGTTTCCACTTAGACATTTAGCTTTTGACTGTAACTCTTTGGATGAGGCCATCCAGTCAATTCCTTATCCATCTAACAGTCCACCCATCAAAACCATATGTCTCCAATTTAGTAACAAGAATGCTGTGAAGGACTGTATCAAAGGCCATACAGAAGTCCAGGCAGATGACAGCTGTAGCTCTTTCCTTGTCCACTGTTGCAGTCACTCCATCACGGAAGGCTACTAGATTAGTCAGGCACAATTTGCCCTTGGTGAAGCCATATTGGATGTCTCTTATCACCTCCCTGTCTTCCATATGTTTCAACATATCTTCCAGGAGGATCTGCTGCATGATACTACCAGGCACTGAGATGAGGCTGACTGGTTAGTAGCTCCCAGGGTCCTCCTTATTACCCTTTTTAAAAATGGGTGCAATATTCCTTTTTCTCCAGTCACTGAGGACTGCACCTGACTGCCACGACTTTTCTAATATGATGGAGAGTGTCTCAGTGACTACATCAGCCAGTTCCCTCAAGACCCTGGGGAGCATCTCATTGGGTCCCATGGACTTGTNCTCTAGTGTATTAATTGCACCACTTAGCTTGGTTTCACCTTGATGCTGAGGGTACACTCAGTCTCCCTGTCTATGCCATTGATGAAGATATTAAATAGTATTGGTCCCAGTATGGATCCTTTGGGGACACCACTTGTTACTGGTTTCCACTTAGACATTTAGCTTTTGACTGTAACTCTTTGGATGAGGCCATCCAGTCAATTCCTTATCCATCTAACAGTCCACCCATCAAAACCATATGTCTCCAATTTAGTAACAAGAATGCTGTGAAGGACTGTATCAAAGGCCATACAGAAGTCCAGGCAGATGACAGCTGTAGCTCTTTCCTTGTCCACTGTTGCAGTCACTCCATCACGGAAGGCTACTAGATTAGTCAGGCACAATTTGCCCTTGGTGAAGCCATATTGGATGTCTCTTATCACCTCCCTGTCTTCCATATGTTTCAACATATCTTCCAGGAGGATCTGCTGCATGATACTACCAGGCACTGAGATGAGGCTGACTGGTTAGTAGCTCCCAGGGTCCTCCTTATTACCCTTTTTAAAAATGGGTGCAATATTCCTTTTTCTCCAGTCACTGAGGACTGCACCTGACTGCCACGACTTTTCTAATATGATGGAGAGTGTCTCAGTGACTACATCAGCCAGTTCCCTCAAGACCCTGGGGAGCATCTCATTGGGTCCCATGGACTTGTTCATGTTCAGGTCCCTCAGGTGGCCTTGAATGTGATCTCTTACAATGGCAGAGACTTTGTGCACTGCCTTGGAGTTGAGGCACTTGAGAGATGTGGGAAGAGTGATCATCAATGAAAACTGAGGCAAAACTGAGCCTTCTCCATGTCTTTTGTCATCAGCTCTCTTGTCTTATTTGCTCTTCCTTTTCTGACCAACATACCTGTAGAAGCCCAAATTATTCTTCACATTCCTTGCCAAATGAGCCATAGCTTTCCTGATCCCATCCCTACACATGTAAGCAGTGTCCCTGTATTCTTCCCAGGATGTCCCTGGTTCCACTGCCTTTGCACTTTCTTCTTACACTTTAGTTTGACCAGGAGGTCCTCACTTAGTAATGCTTATCTCCTGCCTTCCTTGCCAACTCTTGTGCTCTGAAAAAAAAAATCTCCTTAAAGAGCTGCTAGCTCTGTTCAGCTCCATTTTTCCCTCAGGACAGTTTCCCAGGGCGTCCCATTCACTAATCCCTTAAACAACTGAAGGTTCACTCTCCTAAAACTCAGAGTCCTGACTCTACTCTTCACATGGCCCATATCCCTCAAGATTGTGAATTCCACCAGAGCATCATCACTGCAGCCCGGGTTGCCACCAATCTTGACACCATTAATTAATTATTCCATGTTGCTAAGCAACAGGTCTAGTAACACTTCTCCTCTTGTCAGGCTGTCTATCACCTGGATTAAAAAATTATTCTTGACTTTCTCCAAGAGTGTCCTGGACTGGTTACAGCTTGCTGTGTCACTTTTCCTGCAGATATCAGGGTGACTGAAGTTCCTCAGCAGGATCAGAGCCTGTGAACGTGATGCTTCCTGTAGTTGAAGTAAAAACACTTTGTCAACACCCTCCCCTTGATTGGGTGGCCTATGTTGGCTTGGCCTCTAATTTCTACCCATAAGCTCTCAACCTGTTCATCGCTATTTTTCAAAGACAGCTCTGTGCAGTCAATCCACTTTTTTTTTACATAGAGGGCAACCCCCTCACCTTTCCTTCCTTCCCTGTCCCTTCTGAATGGTTTATAGACATCAATTGAAATGCTCCAGTTGTGTGATTTATCCCATCAAATTTCAGTGATAGCGATGAGATCATAACTTTCTAGCTGCACAGTGGTTTCCAACTCCTCCTGCTTGCTACCCATGCTGTGTGCATTGGTACAGAGGCACTTCAGCTGGGCTATTGACTGTGTTACCCGTTCAGAGGAACATGCCCTAATTTGTTTGAGGCATTTCACAAGTGTTCCCCTGTTGGTTCCTAATACATCCTGTTAATTGAACATCAAAGGCCTTAAAAATTATTATTTGTGACAAAACAAGAACAGCAGACATCAAAATGATTGCCAATGTTCTTGGTGCCTGTAGCAGCAGGGATTCTTAGATGATGACATTATGAAGAGTTATTTAGTATTTTTTTCTTCTGGAGTTATAAGCTTCCAGGTGGAGCTATCTGGTATTAAGTAGCCATGTTTCATTAACTGTAATCCTTCTTTACAAGAAAGCCAAGAGTATCATAGACATACTTTGCATGTGAGATAGGGAGGCTTGGCAATCTGAAGAAGAACATCAGTGCTCAGATCAAATCCATTATCAGTTCTGGGAAAACACAGAAATTTCCATGCATTCTGCTCTTAACATGCCTAGAGAAATTGTTAATTAGTCTCATTGTAAAATTGCAGGTTTCCCAGTTTAAAGTTTATATCTTATGAAACAATCTGATCCAACGGACACTTGCAAATATATTTTTATCCTTTTGTATGTGCTTTTTTTCTGGAATTCAGAACAGATTAAAGTTTTATTGCTTTTATTTCTTTTGTTATTTCAGTCCATTATCTCCACTTCTTAGTGTGAACATCTGAGTTTTACTGTGAGAACTTCAGTGATTAAAGTACATTTTTCAATGAGGCACAGGTTATTTTTGTTGTGCTTTCCAACATGAAGGCAAAGATTTATCCAAAGTAGAAAACCACCTGTCAGAAACAGTACAATACGTCTAAACAAAAACTCCTAAACTTTCCTTAAAGGGTATTCTTTTCTTGAAAACTAATTTAAATTATCACATTGAATTAAAATTAATACTTTGTAACATAAGCTATGCTATGAAAACATGCCTCAGCCTCATTCATGAACACATTTGAGAATATATTTTTCTTTAGTCATGTTCATTTGAATTTTACACTATGTTTGCAAGCATATACCTTACAATCAAATTCTGACATTCTTGCTTGTAAGGTTTCTTCTTTAACTCTTAGATTACTAACTCACATAGTAAGTAACTTCATACCCTCCACCAAAACCAGTTCTTATTAGTGCAACTAATGGTGGCAGAATACAGCTTTCCTTTTACCACATACAGTCAATATAGAAATTGCTAAAAATAGTGTTGGTTAAAACAAGTTTTTTACATAAAGTATACTAGAATGTCTAATTTTATTTTTTTCTACACAAAGTAAGGAGTGCAGAGTTAGGGAGTTTTAATTTACAAGAGATGAATAAAAGTCATAGCTTCTGTTTCTCTACTGACACATGTCCAGAAATTAGTGGGTCCTATTTAAAAATGTGTATTTCATCAGCTTCTTTAGAAATATGTATTTTACTGTTTATGTATTCCTCATATCTGAAATGTCATTATCTAATGTAAACTCTTCTCTTTTGAATATAATTCTACAATTCTTTGCTAGTGTTGTTTGGGGTTTCTGTTTTGTTTTGTTTTGTTTTGTTTTGTTTTGTTTTTAAGTATAAGAATATGGAAGTTTATTGCATAAACATATCATGTTTATTTTTATGTATGTACAGGGGCAAATTATCATAAACTGTTAGTATCATCAGATGAACTGCATATGTATTTAGTTTATAAAAAAGCTGTTCTAGCTCATAGTGACTTGGGTAAGCAGAGGATAATTATGTGTAACAAAAATAATAGACAGTTGCTTTAACTATTTTTCTTTCTATGTAGAAGTTTATCAAAAAGACCCATGAACAGTTTCTGCATAATTAGAAGTCTGTATGTACTGTATCATTGTATAGCTAGACATTACACATAACAAAAGGATTTCAGATGGAATCAACCTATACCCATGCTTCAAAAATTACTGGGACGTTCTACAGAAGTTCTGTAATAAATATTAAAAAAAAAGTCATCTTTCTGACCAGTGATGTCTTGGACTTGCCATGATGTGAAGCTGAATGTTGCTTGAACTGCTTATATATTTTCATTGTTACATTTTGTATACTGTTCTGAGGTGGTAATAGAACCAACATATTTGTTTCTCAGTTGTCAAGGAAGATGAAAACTGTGTGTCTGTTAAGGAAAATATTTTGGGGGAGTCCATATGGTCTGGTTCAGTTCACACATTTCAAACTTAATTTCCTTTCAGTCCCATGAGCTGATAGACTCATAATTGCAGGCACACAATAAGGTGCTTATGAAGAGTAACACTGGCTATGCAAAAGCTCTCAAAATCTTTTCACCTATGCATTATTAAGCTTATGTATATATTCAATCCCCTACAGTTACATCTGTGCTATCATAATAGTGAGTTACCTCAAGAGTGTACCTCTTGAGGAAATTTGGGAAGATTAATGGAGCCCCATTACTGTGGAAGGATGCTGACAAAAAGGGGCCTTTTAGGTGCTAGTCCTTATGTTTAGTGTTTGAAGTATGATTTCACATTTTGTTGTCAGGTTTGCTATTAGACAGTTTGGGGTTTTAAAAGGCTGGAGTCAGCTGGATTGACCTGCACTCACATATGTGATATAATTTGCGAACTGTATTGCAACTTTCTTTGCATTATTCACCTTACTCTAGGATGTATAAGTGATCCTTTCTATCTACCTGAATAATCTTTAGCAGAATAATAATTTATTTTTCGTCTTGCAAATACTGTTTGATTGTAGATGGTTTACCATCTCAGTTCCTTTTACACAGGCTTATGTTATAAACCAAAGGCCCCTGAATAATGGGCATTTGACCTGGAAAAAAACTGGAACGAAAGGTTGTATCTCCATATTAATTTCTTACTTTACTTCTGTCAATAAGAGTGTTTTAAATAATTCAATTTGGTTTAGTTCAAATCTTTTGATTTCTTATGTTGGCTTTATCATAAGTAATAAGTGCTCTTCAACTTGATATCCTACTTTTGGTCATTGGATTCTTCTACAAGATATGGTACATGAAAATATATTGACATATTTCTTTTTCTTGATAATTATTGTTATATCTATTTTGGAGTGATTTAACTTGTCTATAATCTCTGGATGATTGGGCTGGAGGATCAAGCAAGGGGCTGATTGTTTATTATTTGAAACTAATTTTTACTCTCCCTGTAAAAATGAGTTCTTATGGTAAAAGGCTGCACTGAGAGAACACAGATAGTATCAAGAATAGCTGCTATAGCAGTTATTTTTGGTATAGTAGTTGCTCTACCTCTGTCACCTATCACTTCACTTCCAATAGGCTGAATGTGAACATAGCTGAGTCTTTAAAATCACATGTGTCCGCTAAAAAATGAGCCCTTCAAAACTATGCTATCTTCTCTGTAGAAACATCTAGAAACACGAGATATAAAGAGCAAATTAAAGCTAAGCTGCTCTGGAGAAAGCTTTTTGACACATTTTGACAGCATAAGTAGCTAAAAAAATACAAATTTTTCCCCTAATGTACTTTCAAATTTCTTTTTTGTCTTATTAATGCTCTACTATTTTATTAAAAAAAAAAAAAAAAAAAGGCAAAATAAAAGCCATTGTTACAATGCTGTGTAATACAGAAGATTCCTGGGAAGGTGTACGCAATGTTACTCTGTTATCTTTTTGGAAATAATTTATTAATGGCTTTTATGCCATTTGAAACTTGTTCTCCAAGTCTTTTTTTTTAACCTGCTAGTGTTTGTTCCTCCTTTCATTTTCTTTATTTGCACACAATTTCACAATTTTTTGAATGATGCCTTCTTGAATTAAGTATTTTTATGACTCAGCAATTTAATCACACCAACTTTATTTTGTATTTTTTTGAAGTCTGTAGGCTATTTTTTATGTAGTACCTCTCTTTGAAATTATGCATAGTCTTGGATTTTTTGGCTTTTGTTGTTTCTACAGGACATTGAATGCAAGTACCTTATAATTTCTATGCTAAAGCAGCTTTTTGACAGCAACATTTCTAATAGTTTCTAACTCTGTTCAGGACTAAGTTCTTCTCTTTTTTTTTTATGTTTCCTAACTGTCACTTCATTTTTATTTAGCATCATCTGTGTACACAATAATGGCTTTCTCCAGGGAAAAGATTCAACAGAAGTGCAAACGAACTGTACGAAAAAGTTAATTTTCATTGTTTCCAAGTCAATGAAAACAAATATTACTATGTTGAATGTAAAGTTCTACCGTCTTCAATTTATAGAGTAAGTACATCATGTGCTTAAACTTCCTCCTGAAAAAAATAAGCTTGATGAACATACCATTTGAAAGTCCTCCCTTCAAAAAGCTGCAATTAAAAAATGTATAAACCCCCCAAATTTCTTGTCTTACCTGCCTTTGAATTTTCAGCTGCCTTCCACAGAAATTCATCATATCCTTTTTGTTTTCAAAATTACTTCTAAAAACATTCTCTGGAATATTATTTTACACATCTTTCCTTGAAAAAGGAAATCATTATACATGTTTATAATCTTATTTGGAAATCAGACTCTATAATTGTCCCTGAACAGCTTTTATAAATGTAACTGCAGAATCCTGAGCACATCTTGTTTCTCTTTGGGGCGGACAGCTCCACTGTTGAGTATCCTCTGAAACTCGACAGAGTGATGTACCTGCCATGGTAGGGAAGGTTAAGTACAGGGAGAAAGAGGAATAGTCATTGGCACCCTTGGAGCAGCGGTACAACTGCCTAAACCTGTTGTGGATGGTTTTCTGTTGCTGATGTCAGAGAAATCTTTTATGATTTTAAATGAGTTTTAAACCATCATACAATGAGTTAAAGTTCTGACAATCAATATAATTAAGACAGTCAACATAATTAAACCTGAGTGCAATGCAAGCAATCTAAGTATGAGCAAAAGGGAAAAGGCGAAAGCTCATGTGCTGTGTAGGCAAAGTACAACAACATTAACAATTAATCTTATCCACTAATGGGATGGGGGGAAAGCTGCAGGAGGAAGTGGAGGACATGAGAAGGAAGAAGTTAAGCCTGGAAAGAAGGGGGGATGGACAGAAGGGGGGTTTTTAGTTTTGACTTTGTTTCTCACTGTTTTACTCTATTTGTAATTGGAAATACATTAAATTAATCTTTCCCAAGTCGAGTCTGTTTTGCCTGTGACAGGAATTGGTAAGAGATCTCCCTGTCTATATCTCAACCCATGAGCTTTTCCATCTTATTTTCAGCTCCCATCCTTTCAAGGAGGGGGAGTGAGAGAGTGGCTGGGTGAGTCTGACAGCCAGCCAATATCAAGCCCATCATGAAAAGAAAAAAAAAAAAAGGACAAAAATGTAATGGTGTGACTTATGAGGTCACAAAATGTTTTAAATTAAGTATTATCAAGATTTGATTATGTGGATACACATGTGTCTATTAAATATGTTTATATAGCATCTTAGCTTCACAAATATTCTTATTTTTCCTAGGAAGGTTATTTCAACTCATATATAGTTAAACTAGCTCCCCAACAGCATCGGCATGTCCAATTACATTCCTGNCGAAGGCTCATGTGCGGTGTAGGCAAAGTACAACAACATTAACAATTAATCTTATCCACTAATGGGATGGGGGGAAAGCTGCAGGAGGAAGTGGAGGACATGAGAAGGAAGAAGTTAAGCCTGGAAAGAAGGGGGGATGGACAGAAGGGGGGTTTTTAGTTTTGACTTTGTTTCTCACTGTTTTACTCTATTTGTAATTGGAAATACATTAAATTAATCTTTCCCAAGTCGAGTCTGTTTTGCCTGTGACAGGAATTGGTAAGAGATCTCCCTGTCTATATCTCAACCCATGAGCTTTTCCATCTTATTTTCAGCTCCCATCCTTTCAAGGAGGGGGAGTGAGAGAGTGGCTGGGTGAGTCTGACAGCCAGCCAATATCAAGCCCATCATGAAAAGAAAAAAAAAAAAAGGACAAAAATGTAATGGTGTGACTTATGAGGTCACAAAATGTTTTAAATTAAGTATTATCAAGATTTGATTATGTGGATACACATGTGTCTATTAAATATGTTTATATAGCATCTTAGCTTCACAAATATTCTTATTTTTCCTAGGAAGGTTATTTCAACTCATATATAGTTAAACTAGCTCCCCAACAGCATCGGCATGTCCAATTACATTCCTGGCCATGAACTAGAAACTATATAAACTTACTGTCGTTACCACACTTTCATGTCTAAGTACATCATTACTTATGCAATACATTATCACATCAGAGGGAAAGGCCATGTTTTTAGACCTTGACCCACAGACGTGTTACAGGATGTACAGTTAATTTCCAAACAAGGATTTAAAAAAAAATTAAAAACAATTTACAAAAATTTAAAAAGTCCTTGTGCTGTACAGACCTCACTGCAAGTTAAAGAAAAAGAAATAATACTTAAGGCTATCAGACGTTAAATAACAGGAAAGAGAACCTCATCACTTTAAAACTAAGTAGGGAAAATTGTTGTGTAATATAAGTTGATTACAGGTTTCGTAATTATACAGATTCTGCCTGTATTAAGAGTTATATCTAAGAGAGAAAATAAAAATCAAGACTTAACTATTTTATTATCTTTTTTTTCCTTGTTTTCTGCATTTTCTCATTCTCTACAGGTTTGTTGTTATACAAGAATATTACATAGAAGACTTGATCTAAAACTACTGAACACTTTTTCTATCATCAGACATGCTCTCATTCAGCAAAGAACTTAAAAACATAGTTAGATCCCACCATCTTTGAATCAAGCTGGAAAAGATCACCCTGCAACAGAGTAAAGGCATGTGCACAGATAGCCGTACCTTTTATAAGAAAATAAGAGAATGCATACTTAATATCTCTTTAATCACACTTAGGGACAAGAGAAAACCCAGCTGCCTCACTGAATCATGCCCCAGAATAACTCAGTCACCGCTTAAGATTTCCCACAGTTTTGTAAATTACATTTTAGCATACTCATGCCTGCAGTTAAACACATAGATAAGGACTTGCACATCAGTATCTAAATCAAAGTAACATGTTTTAAAGTTTCTTCTAGTATTTGCTAAACAATTGTAGTTTCTGATCCAGCAAAGCATCACTGCTCAGAATGGGGGATCCTGACTACAATGCTTCAATGTTCAAAGGACCTAAGGTCAAACACAGTGTTAAGTATACTTGGAATATAATCAAATGCAGGTAGCTGGCAAAAGTAACTGAGGAGTTTGCATTTCTGAAAAGTTCACAAAATAGATAGCCAAAAAAAAAAAAAGTAAGAAAATTGGGAATTGAGGGGAACAGCTTTCAATGATTTAACCTTGCAGGAATCAAAAGTGGCAGTCACCATTAATCGAGCTAGGGAAAAAAAGGAGGTTCCAATTTGGACTCTATTTTACTATCAGTAAGGTAATAAGAAGATAAATAAGTAATCTCTTCTTAATTGTTTTCCCAGCTTTTTTTTAATATTAGGCGTTGCTCAAACCTGTTATTCAATTATCACAACATTAAAATGTGTTTCAGAACTGTATATCCAATTACCAAAAAAAAAAAATCCCAAACCTTTTTTTTTTGCAGTTTAAACTGTAACACATCTTTTATGACTATGTTTTCAAATACATTCTCTATCATCCACACAAAAGCATGTCCATTCATTCTGCTGTAAAACCCTAATGCTTGTATGACAGTATTTGCACAAATGAAATATGCAGCTAATCAGCTGGCATGATCTTGTTCAAAGTTAGAGATGTTTGAATTAATGTATTATGTGGATTTTTAGGAAATTTTTATTGCACATGGGCTTGAAAATGAAACTCTGAATTTATGCTGTAAATTCCTATCCACATTAACGATTAAGTGATTGCTGATTAATGGGCCAAGTACTGTTGTTCCATAATATTCCAAAAAATGTGATCAAATCAAGACACCAGTCAAGTATTTCATTTCTGTAACAAAACATGATGTTTTAGTAAACAAGGGAACATGTATTCTTAAGCTATTCATTGAATGAATAATATAATACAGGTCAAAACAGCAGTAAGAAAAGACATTCACTTTTAAATTTTCAACAGTTTCTATAAGCTTTGCAAGTTGGGGTTGTTTAGCCTGGAGAAAAGGAGGCTCAGGGGAGACCTCATCACGCTCTACAACTACCTGAAAGGAGGTTGTAATGAGGTGGGCATTGATCTCTTTTCCCAAGTAACAAGTGATAGGACGAGGGGAAATGGCCTCAAGTTGCACGAGGGTCAGTTTAGATTGGACATTAGGAAAAATTTTTTCACTGAAAGTGTTGTTAAGCCTTGGAACAGGCTGCCCAGGGAAGTGATTGAGTCACCATCTCTGGAGGTATTTAAAAGACATGTAGATGTGTCGCTTAGGGACATGGTTTAGTGGTGGACTTGGCAGTGTTAGGTTAATGGTTGGACTGGATGATCTTAAAGGTCTTTTCAATTCTAAATGATCCTATGATTCTATGATTCTATGATTCTAAGTATGCACTGGGCTACTTTCAATTCCATGACCTATATTTTTTCCCCATCTCTGTCCAACTCCTACTCAGTGCACAAAGTGAAAGAATTTCACTATGTGCATCCATAATGTTTGTGAGCTTCACTTTTTAATGTGGAGCCTTAGGTGTTACTTATTTCAGAAAGTTCAACTGTACTCTGAAGGCAGAGTTAATTATTTCCTTATCAGTATTTTTTTTATGTGATGATGTGATGTTCTGAGGTAACTTGCCTATGAGCTACTCAGAGGACATCCTCAAAGTCCCTTGTCAGACACTACAGACATTTTACAGATGGAGAGCTGATGCACAGAATAATGTCAAATTATATGCCTTTATTTTGCTTTATTTCTTGATTTGTGGTATTTGTTTTTGTTGACCATGTTTCTGACTACTTGTCATAGAATCANGCAGTTTTCAAAAGGTTACCAATAAATCCCATTGGCTTCAGTTGTTTTTATGAATTTCCATGTTTCTTACAATAGAACCTTATTGCACCCAAGAAAATCTGGGTACCAAGAAAATAATGAACATTCAACTAGTTTCATTTTTACAAGTTTGTTTTAAATATTTTGTTTAATAACACATTATTGCAGCTTTGAAACAAAGAAACAAATAGTTCCTCCTTTCTACTTTTTCAAACCCATGATACGTCAAACATATTCCTTTTTCTGCCACAGACCAGAAACATTGTAAAACCATATCCCCTTTTATTGCTTAACCTGGACTAGTTCCTAGAAAATGTCCATTTTACACATTGAATAAAAATGGAAGTATGAGGAAAAAGTAAGCAATTAAATGCAGAAGTCACCTAATCAGTCTTGCACAAACAATATTGGGTTTAATATTTCTAAGACCTAACTTTGTAACCTTAGCAGTGGTCTATCAACACAATTACTGGGATATATCTCAACAGAATATTGCTAAGATGATGCATACATATATATACATATACACATGTACATGCACATATGCATACACATATAAAACCACTTCTTGAATTTTGCCTTGCTTATATCTGCCTCACTGTAGCAATGATATCACTACTATAAAACTAATTTTCCAAAATATAATTTATACCTTTGAAATGTGAGACATAGCTGATTATAGATATCCCATGAGGGAAAAAATATCAGTAAGTGTCCAGGATCTTCACAAATAGGCTAAAATAAAGCAAAGAGTAGAATATTATTTAAAGTGGAAAATTGATCTTCTAAATATTACTAGTTGTAGCAAGAAAGATGTAATTTACTATCTCATACTATTACATCAGAATATAAATTAAATTTAATCTATAGAAATGTTAATACCTTGATTAGTTTTTTTTATTTGGTTTGCTTTTTTCTAAGAAGCAACACAGACTTAGTAGGGTGTTACATCTGTTCCGCCCTCAGTGGAAGTACATGTTAATTCCTTTTGTGAGAGAAACTGAGAAAAATGGAATTTATGATTAGAAGTCAATACAGGCAAGAAGCTGGTTATCTGCTGTTACAGTAAGATCTATCAAAATTATGTGATTCTCAGAACTGCTGAGAATGTACTGATATTCCACGGGGAGTAAGGTGTGCTCGTATCTCTGAAAAGAAAGTCATTTAAAATTGATCTGGATGTATAATAATGTCTAATAGAAGAACTCTCTAAACGGAATACTACAGTAAAAACTTGGAGTGTGAAGGAAAACATTTAACATCTGGGACTGGGGTTTAGAAAAGTGTTGAAAATTGATTGAGCTGAAGGAGGCACTTTTATTCATGGTTTCTTTTCTTTGTGTACCTATCCTGTCTTTATTCATTTTGTATCAACAAGTATATTACAGGTTAAGTGTTTCACATTACAGAATAGCAAGACATGGAGAAAACCATCTAAAAATAGAAATTCACGTTCTTTAGTTGTAGATTAGCATACAGAAATTATGTTTTTCCTTTGCAATGACTGAGACTTATATTATTACATAGTTTAACTTTTTGAATAGCATCAAGCTCAGGTAATAAATCCAATGTTGTTACTAGCAAAAATTCAGTATTTCCAGGTCAGATTTCTAGAAAAGAAAACTCTTAGAAACTCTCACAGAAAATAACTACTTCAATACTAGCTACTCAGCAGTAGTAGGAACAACTGACCCTAGTCTAATGGTTCAGTGGTTAGTATTTATGTGTTATTGTAGCTCTGTGGATCTTAGATGTTATTTTGTAGTTAGTTATTTCACTGGAAGGTGTCATGTTTTAAACAAGCAATGAAGTGGTTGTACATTCACTAAGTTTGGTCATGGCGCTTTCTTCATAATTATACCTTTTGAATTTGTGGTTGCGTAAAGATAAGATTCCTGGTAGGTTTCAATGCTACTACCCACAATAATGCACTTCGCCAAATCATGTCTCACTTCATAATTTTCTTTATATAGGACTTACAGCAGTTTCTCTGCTCCTGTTTCTGTCTTGTTTCTGGTGTTGTGTGATCTTTTATGTGAGCCTTCTTATCCACTCATATTAGATGTTTACACATTTTGCAGCTTTGATCTATGCAAGCTGCAATTGGGCTGAGTTGCTTGATGTTAACATTCACTTCTCTCTGAGGCAGAGTTTCTAAAATGCTTCTCCGATTTTTTTTTTTTTTAAAGCAAAGCATATTAATGTAACTGAAAAACAGATATTCTAATGACTTCAGAATGATGATAGCTGTGATATTGTGAAATGGCAAATGGCTTTGCTTTTCAAGTCACCTTTTTCCTGCTGAGCATCCTTTCTCACTCTTTCCCTTATAATGCCTTCTTTGCTTCAGAAAACCCAAAAATGTGTCCCTGTACCGCCTTTTAGGGTATAAGAAGCTAACATGTTTGCTAAGAGTAAATTGTTGTTTACAGTTTCTTTCTGACAATGTTTGACAATAACATCAATAAGTCTGAAATAGTCACGTTTAGTGTATCGGTAGACCTCAAATACATAATCCATTGGTCCTTTCTCTGTTCCATCAGGGTATACACAGTCATTTCATTTGAAAAGTCATAATCCTTTCATAGCTCAATAACCTTAGTATATTTAAGAAAAACATTATTTTATATTAAACCAAGATGCCATGTGTTCAGCATTTTCTAAATGCAGTTAAGGTCCAGGGCAAATGTCAAATTAATAGAATTCTGGTCTAGTTCCTTGTGTTCTGTATTAGAAGAAATATTGAGGACAGAACTAACAGTAACAATCTCTCACAGCAGTTCTTTAAATTATTTCTTGGCCTTTATCTATGTAAGCCATCTGTAGAATGAGAGGGTATTTTATTTCTTGTACTTATTCAGTTACTTCTGTCTCAATTTGTGCATATTGATATAGCTACTAACTAGTGCAAACCCATGATGGATTTTAATATGGCACCCATCTGTCAAGAACAGGACAAAATCCATTTTCTGTGGGTTGCATATTAATCTTCAGGCCCCACCTCTTTGCAAGAATGTGACTACTAGCATAAAAGGGAGTGTGCAGATATTCTAGTGCTCTTTTGGTGAGACAACCCACATTTCTTGTGGAGGTTGTCTGGTCCAATGTTCTGGTCAATGCAGGGCCAATTACAAAGTCAGATTCAACATCAAAGTTAGACCAGGTTACTCAGACTTATATCCAGTCAAGTTTTGCATATGACCATGGCTGGAACTTCCACAATGTCTCTGTTCTAGCATTTGATCACTCCTGTAACAATTTTTTTCCTCCCCTAATATCTAGTTAGAATTTATCTTTTTAAAACTTTT
Organism: Pelecanoides urinatrix; assembly: GCA_013400755.1. NCBI lineage: Eukaryota > Metazoa > Chordata > Aves > Procellariiformes > Procellariidae > Pelecanoides > Pelecanoides urinatrix. Next base: position 57,122 of record VZTQ01010973.1, read on the forward strand.
GTCCATTGCCTCATATTCTTACATTGTGCACCTCTGGGAGAAGTCTGGCTCCAGGTTCTCATTTGGTATTTGAGGACCATGGTAGAATAAGACATAAGACCCAGACAAAAAGCTTAAAAAAAAAAAAAAAAAAGCTAGCTTTGTATGTCCAAACTGACTCTGTTTAAAGCATATTCAGTTTTCATATTGACATGCTTTATATTTTGATTTATACCAGAAAACAGTAGCTAGAAGGCCAGGAAAGGTTGCTTTAAATACGTGTCCTGGTTTCGGCTGGNTGTAAAACTCAGAAGTGTCTATAAGAATCATGTGTATTTCTAATGCAAAAATGAAGTATCTGAAGGATTTGAAGAAAATGTAAGATAATGGTTTTGTGTTAAGAAAAATATAATGTTATTGACTTCAGTTCTTACACGGACAAATAAGTCCTTGTCCATCTCTGGAGAAATATTTTACACAAGTAACGTTGAGAAAAGGGCCTGTGAACCAACATGTCCTTCCTAGTTAAAATCAGATAATTGATGATTCTTCACCATTTTGCAAGAGTAATTTAGGATTTAAAGTTAATTGTGTACCTTCCTTGTCATATGTACAGATAAAATATTTCCTGATTTTCCTCCAGCATGTTTCAAAACTGCATCCTATAAACATAAATTCATACTTTTTATATGAGTAACAAGATATGCATGAGTTGTACAGAATTCTGAGATACAGTATTTATTAAGCTTCTGTCATATAGAAATGCAACCTTACATTGGTGAGTTACGTGTCTCACTGTTGCATAAAAGGTAAAGGTCATTAAATTTATCAAAAGGAAATCAAAGGATAAACAGGACACTTCATAAAATGTAGTGTTTACTAAGAGGTTTTTGTTCCACTTAATCAACTGTAGTACCATTCCTTTTAATTATCACATTTACTGTTCTAGTACAACTAAAGAAGAAGATTAAATGTATACATTCACTAACCAAAAACTTACACCATAAATATGTTTGCTGCAATGTACCAGCAAAGCAATTCCAACAACTGCAACCCGCATCAGTTCATTAACATATCCCTTCTGGGTGTTTTGACCTTGTTCCTGCTATTACAAAAACTAAAGACCCGCAGGCTATCCTTAGAAAGTCTTCAGGGTATTCATTTTGCAGAGGAAGTTGTTCTGCAGTTAAACAGTCCAGAGAGGGGCACAAATTCAAAATGGAAGCAGAAGCATCATTTCTAGGAAGAGCAGCAATCAGAAGCTAAGAAAATACAGATTTCCCAAATCAGTCTCCTTTTCCTCGCTTGACTGATCCTACATTATCAGTATTTTTCTGCACTATGGCCTAGATCTCAGGTTCCCCAGCAATGATTTCAAGAGAAACTGATCTTTTATTCTGATATCAGACACCAAACTGAAAAAGGACTCTCTAATCTCCCAGTTTTGAGACTAAAGTAAATAAATGAAAATGGATACATCAGTCTAACTATGTTAATATGGAGGAAAACACTCCTTAAAAGCTATCTTAATTTTTCTGTCTGTAAAAGCCTCTTCCTGTAATGCTTTCTGTGCTGCTTTGCAGATCTGCATATCTGATAGACTTCAAAGGGTTCCTACCAAAATGATAGAGACAAAGGAAAACAGAGGCCAAGACACTTTCACTTTTACAAAATAAAGTACATACATCTTATTTGCAGACAATCTCCGTAGTGTTATCTTCTATTCATTGGAGAGTATCTTGGTAAAAAATCCATGCCTTATCTTATGCACAACCTGTGGTGGATGAACATTGACTTTAGATATATCTCAAATGATAAATGATCATTTCCTTAGTGAAGGTTTCCAAGCAGCAAACATTATCAATTTTAAAGCACCTTTACAAGTACAAAACACTTCAGGAAGAGCAACATCTTGCCAGCTTATCTATATTGTCTGACACTTCATCCCTTGGGAAAACCTATAACCATGGTATTCCTCATGGGGAACTAATAAATGAATACATAAATAAATGAATAATGTCTAATAGCTACACTTCTTTTTTTTTTTTTTTAAATCAACAGCATGCTTAGATGCTTTTCATCAGCACCTTTAAAAGTTTAAAATACCCAAAACCTAGAAATATTACTGGATAAGTGAAGTAAATTTGGCAATATTTTGTTGTGTGTTACAGAACTATTCTAGAAAAGCAGATCAATGGAGTTTTTAGATACTGCAGAGTACTACTCTGACTTGATACTTACCAAGCAAGCCGTCACAGAGCCTGAAGCATGGCCCTTGTATTTGCCTCATCCACAAGTCATTGTATGAGTTTATGGTATTTATCTGATTAACAGTAGAGAGCTAGAGCTGGTTTTGTGACACCACAACTTATCTGGAATTCTTCTCTACAGCCATTCTCATCCCCTGTCTCCCCAAATGCATGCATATGCCTGACTTTTCTGTCCAATGGGCAGCTACATTCAGACACTTCCACTTTGAAAGGAAAAATGAGTACAATATACGCAACTTTTATCCCTCATAGTTCAACTGCTCCTAAATGCCCTGTTCTTAGATGCCCACATTCTCACCACTGTGTTTCGGTATGTGCAACTGGTGGAAGGAGTTGGGAAACAAGAAGTTTATTTGTTTTTGTTAAAAAGCCACTGAGAAATGATGGAAGATGTAAAGAGATCTGAGAGTTTTTCCTTTATTTAAAGTATTTAAATAAAGAACTGAGACGTCCATGAACAGTGAAAACTGTGAAGGCAAATGTACATGTGTTTTTTTTTCTGGGAAGACTTTGTGTCTCCCCTGTAAAAGGCAGAAACAGGTAGACATGGTCAGATTTAGTCTCTTCATCATAACACCATGCCCTCCATCCCTGAAGCAGCCCTGCAGGAGTGGTCATCTGGCTCATTCAAAGGGGTGGGTGAGGAGGCTCTCTGGGACGGGTTGGAAGTGACAAATACTACTGTATCTGCAGAACAGTAGCAATGGTCAAGACAAGTTTGAGAGTCTCCTCATTTAGAGTTATATAACCAAGCAAACTTTGAGGCATATGACAAGCGTATGACAACCACCTCCCCATGATGAGGGGTTGAGAAGTTCAGGGTAGAGGCTGGACACCCCTAGGAGTGGCCTGATGAGTATCCCATACTTTCCCTCTGTGAAGTGCATCACTGGAGGATATAGACCACCACCTGGTACGTGTGAACGGACCACTCTGGGGTACGGTGCCCTAGATGAGTCCCTGTGTGAAGTGGCTGCACCTTTCTGGTAGCCAGGTATCGCAAACCATCAATGGAAGAGCAAAGAGAGAGTGAGAAAGCTGCCAATGTGTGGAGCGGAAAGAGAGACGAAAAATGTCTGAAACCAGCCTGAAGCTCACTTGGTTTGGCATTTGTCTGCCTACGCATTCACACGAGTTGGCTGCAGACAATGCTGGTGTTATTTGAAGATGGGCCTTCTGTTGTTTTGGGAGGAATAGTTGGAAATGACACTCAGAGTGGAGCCAGGAAGGATGTAGTCAGATACACTGAGCAATGCCTGGAAATCTTTTTATTTATATCTACGTAGTTTGTTTGGAACACTTAAATCTTTGTTTTGGTGCATTAAAAGACTAAAAAATGTGATATATTTTTCAGAAAATTCTTTTTTCTGCAAATTTGTTTATCACATAGGTATTTATAATAAAACATAGGTTTCTTTTTTTTGTGCGTGTAGAATAATAATGTGTTATAGTGGCAGTTCTGGGGAGGGTGTGGCATTAATTTATTCTATTTCCAGAAAAGAAAAAGAACAAATGATTGAATTTGTACCAAAAAGGAAAATAATTTTATCATGGATTTTTAAGTACTTATTTTTCATCTTTCAGATAATGAAAAACAATCTGAAAAGGAAGCCTTTTATTTTATTAGCTAAAGAATTAGAAGACATTCTTGCAAGGAATTCACTCAATTAGCAGAGAGACTAACAGTCATGAAGTATTCTCTCATAACTACACAATCATGTGAGAATCAAGTATGGTATATTGAACTATTAAGATCATTAGGAGTTTCATCTCAAATAGCAGTACTTTTAATTGTAAAATATTAATACTTTGTAATAATCTTTATCTTATCAAATGAAAGTGTGCAAGGGCTTAGAACATCTGAGAGACTGGTCAAAGGCTATCCTGAATGGAGCCAGGTAGAAACTCAATTTACCATTCCTTTCACAAAATGCTTCTTCATATGAAATATTAATAAACATAATACTATAACTGGAGTAGCAAGAGAAAAAAAAGATATAAAACATGCTTTACCTTATTCCACTTTACCTGGAGTACATTAACTTGAGAAATATCTTTTAATAGTTGCTAGTCTTCTAATGCTATTTTTTGACTCGACATGTAGCTCATCTTGTCTATTACCAGGAGAAAAAAAAAAAAAAAAGAAAGAGAGAATGCTTTATTTGCTTATCTGATGTTGTCTTATTTTCAATACTTATTAAATACTTTCTCACTTTTTAAAATGTAATTGTTTATCCAGTTAGAATATAGTATGTAATCACATATGAAATATTGTAGATAAACAAATTTAAGAGTCTGATTTAATCAAGAAATTTTTAAAAATCAATTAGGAGTCAGATGTGAATTAATTAACCTTTAATCTATCTAAAGCATGGGAAAATGGAGAAACTTGAAAGTCATCTAGCTGCTGTTCACATTTCACAACATACCATAAGACTGTGAAACATTATAATATTATAAGTATAACCCCATTATAATATTTAGATAATGACATTTTTCATTATACAAATCTTCATAAATTCTTACCAGTTTAATGTGAAGGAGAACAGATAATATGCAAAAGTTTGTGGCAAAACTGTAAATGACTACCAGTTTTCTGAGACCTCTACCATAGGTGTTTGAAAAAAAGCATCCCATGCCAATGTTCATTTTAAAAGTCTACTTCTCTCCTTTCATGATAATAAATATTCCATGACACTACTTTATCAATAAACAGATCTAGGTTAAAAAAAAAAAAAAGCAGAAAACCAGGAACCTTTCAACTCCTTTGCCCAGCCCCATCTATACAGATCCCAAATTACTGTTGGAAATGAATGGTCAGTGTTGTGGTTTAACCTGGCAGGCAACCAAACACCACATAGCCGCTCACTAACTCCCCACACACACAGTGTATCCACCCCTTATTCTATACCTTCTACATCATGCCCAGGTCTCACATTTTCCAATTCATTCCAATTAATTACCACCAATTTTCTTGTCTTTTGATATATTCACACAGATACCATTCCCTTAGTCTATGGGCCATCCCTCTAGAATGTCCACTCAGTTCCTTTAGTCCATGACTTTGGGCTCCATCTTTCAGGGCAGGAGAGGTGGTGTGTGGTGTTGGATTGTTGCATCCTGAAGCCAGTTCTGGTTCCATTATCACCGTGCTTGTCCGGTTCTATCATCGTTGCACTTTGCTTCGTTTCATGAGAGTTCGTTCTTCATTAATTTGGGTGACTTTTACTGCAATACTGTTGATATGACATATAGCAACCATGGAAGTGATGATATACAATATTATATAGTAATTAACATAATACAATTCAGTTCATTGGCTATTTTCACCCAAAATCAAATCCCCTTGAGGTACCATTGGACTTCTGCATCCTTTCGCATTCCCACCAAGTGCACCCAGGTCCTTGCGCAAAAGCAATCCCACAAATGGGTATTCCCTTGCCAAAGGCAGGAGTAACCCAGACTGTCTTCCCCAGCATATTCTTTATGCGGGCTACAGGGACTTTATCCCCTTCTACAGTACGTAAAAGTTTTGATTGGACAGGGCCAGCCGGATCGAAAGTTCCCCTAGTGTTGAATAACCAGATGACTTTTGTTAAATGTGTATCCCAATGCTTGAATGTCCCACCACCCAGTGCCCTCAGTGTTGTCTTTAACAGTCCATTGTAACATTCGGTTTTCCCAGAGGCTGGTGCA
>VZTQ01010976.1:0-16884 GCA_013400755.1 Pelecanoides urinatrix
GCCCGGCCCGGCCCGGCGCGGCAGGGAGTGCTTTTCCCGAGGGTGCCCGGGTGACTGCCGGCTCCGGGTTTAGCGCTGCGTCGTCCTGGGGGCTGCTCTTAAAAGCCAAATTATGATTTTTTTTTTTTAATTTTCACTTTACGCTGTAAATCTACAAAGCGCTGTAGAATGTGATACGGAGCAGGCTGACGTTACATAAATCTATAAATATTTTACCTGAGCTTCCCTCCCTCCCTGCCCAGGAGATTTTTTTTTTTTCCTTTTCTTTTTTCTTCTTTTTTTCTCTTTTTTCCTCCAGTGACACATGGTGTATTTTCTGATCAGTGCCGTCAGCACTGTAGCATCTTATCCAGGGCTGAGTTAGTGAGTGTTAAATGTCTTCTGTGCTCTACAGATCTCATCTCCAAGGTCCTGCCAACTTAATGGAGCCAACGAAGAAGCCCTGCGGTATGAAATTGAAGAGCTGAAACAGAAAGACCTTGCTCTAGACCAAGAAATTGCACAATTATTGTCTGAGTATGTCCTTGGCAAGCTCAATGTTCAATGTGATGCCTCAATTATTTTTGTTTTTAAAATTAAATATCATCCAGGAATTATTGCTATAAGCTGACCTCTTATGATGACATTTTTATCATGGTGCTATCCAATGTTGACTACAGTGTTGTTTTGAGTTATGGGACCTGTTAAAGACAAGAGGGAATTCTTTCTGGTTTATTTGGTAAAGCAAAACAAGTTTTATTAGGAGCTTGGATAAGAAGATTTTAACTTTACCCCGGATGTTGCTGAGGTAATTACGTGTAAATTGGGAGTGAATAATTTTAACCATCATGATACTACAACATGTCATGCTGCCAGAAGAGCTTGTTCGTGTGAGAATTAAAATTGAGATCATGACTTGTTTGACCTGCCAAATCTCGTCCCAGATAAAACTGTTTACTTTTTTGTTCTATCTTGATCAAGTGTTCACTTGTTTTGTGTCTGAGGCGAGTGGGTTAAACCTTTGTGGTCAAGAAGCAGAGATGTTTTCCAGGCAAGAACACTCTGGCATGGTGGGTGCCACGTACAGGATAGTGCAACTGTTTTATTGTGGTTTCTTATGACACACTGAGGCAGCTGCTTATTAGCAACTGTTTTGAGATAAAATTGCTGCTTGATTTTTAAAGAGAGGGAATCTCAGTGGGTTGTTCGTTGCGAAGGAGTGATGTGTTCTAAGGTAATATGTAGTGCGTAAAATGGAAGTGGTAGAACAACAAAGGCTGTTCCAAAAGGTGGTTGTTTATTTTTTTTTTTTTTTAGCCTCGAGGATAAACAGACCTTCTTAGTTTTTTCCCTAGCTACGGATTAAAGAGACATATAAGTCCAATTCACCACAGCCTGTTCCTCTTTCTACTTGATTCTGAGAATTCAGATGGATTGTTTTTTTGGGTGTTGTTTTTTTTCTTTGATAAGTCTTGATGTGTCAAAAACCCTCAAAATGAGGATCTGCTCATTTGTATCTTTCATGTTTATGACTTGCAGCAACTGTTCTTGCTGCCTTCAGATTCTGCTTTAGATGTGCCAGGTTTGGGTATCTCGAATATCCTTGCTTGGTTGGTAGTGGCAGCACTCGCTGTGCAGCAGCTGCAGCAGCGATCCCGCTGTGTCATTTTTGACCTTTCTGGCTTTATTGTTACAGAGGCTACAGCCTGGAGGAATTGGAGAAGCACATCTCTCTGCTCCATGAGTATAATGATATTAAAGATGCTGGACAGATGCTGCTGGGCAAGCTGGGTAAGGAAGGGGAAGGCTATTAAAGAACTTCTTAATGAATGTTTTCATATAGACAGAGAGAGAAGCTACTATGCCATAAAGGCAGTAAAGATTTTAAAGATTCTTCAATTCTAGGCTTATATTACCCAACCACTTGTGCAAGCACAAATGCTTCTGCCGTTATGTTCTTGGGATGTTTTTAGAACTGAACATGTGAAATAATTGTCATTTACCAGTATTTTAGTCTGTGTTATGGATTACCAAAATTTGATAAGTCTTATTAATTTTTGTCAGTTTTGTTCTTCATATGCTTAAAAAAAGAAAAGTGTTGAGACAAGCAGGGGGCATAGCTGCAAAATCTTAGCTATGGGAGGTTGTATAGGATAGTTAGGGGCCACTGGGAGGAAAACACAACTGTTCTGACGGATCTGATCTTTGTTTAAAGCAAGCAATGGTATTTCTTTCTTTTCTAGCTGTTATCCGAGGGGTTACTACAAAGCAGCTCTACCCTGAATACGATCTGGAGCTGAGCGACTAGTGTTGAACCTGAAGACTGCCATGTCCTGCAAAAATGACTGTTACTGGGCCATTATGTTTTGGTGTCATATTGGTTTAGGATTAATATAAGGTGGCCTCGGAAGTATGTATGTAGAGTTGCAACAGAGTGTGGGTTAACAGCCTTATTTCTGAGAAGCTCTGGAACATGAAAGTTGTTGAATCTATTAACTGTTTCCTGCTTGTGGGAAAGGGATGTAGGACTTTGGATAATTTCATCTACTACCTGATCAACAGTATTTTTATGTTTTTTATTGGAAGTGTTTTAATTCAGGTTGATGTTAAGACTCTTCCCATCGAGCCTTTGCTTCTTTACAACATTCAGGGGCTATTTGGATATGCTAATCTGCAGGTGGAAGCAGCTACTACTGAATGGATAGAGAAAGTGTGGGCATACGAATGTGCAATGACATAGCTGCTTTGAAAGAAAAGAAAAAAACCCTCAGAAATAGGGAGGGAAGAAGGCTGAAGTTGTGGTGGTTTGAGGGTTTTGTTTTGGTTTATGATCAAATCTGGATAAGTCTGGGTGTTCTGCGTTTTTGTACTTAACTGCTCTGGTATCTGGAGGGTTTGTATCATTTCTGTAGTAAATGGCAAAAAGTGAAGTTGCGTTGAACTGTCCAGTCTGAATAAAGCAGCTATCACATTTCTCAGTAATTCACTTTAAGAACCTATAAAACATTGCATGAACCTGGGAACAAATTCTTAAACTATATTCTGAGATAACTATAACATCTATTATTCAAATGTTTTCTGAGGACTCTTAATGGAGACAGTGTGGCAGCATTACCAAGTAATGGGTAGGTGGAGAATTACCTTTACTCTCTTCTAAATGCAGAGTCACTGTGAAAGTGAGCGGTGTCCTACACACAAAATTATGTTGAGAGCATGAATGTTTCAATGTCAGGTGTTAGGATTGAGGGTGACTGTACAGACTAAATTTGGCTGCTTCGTGCAGTGCTAAGTGATGAAGGGCTGTGCTGGCCGCAGATCCATTGTCCCTTTTTCACTCAAGCTTGATGCCCTTCTGCTCATTTCTATTTCTAAGACCTTCCTGTCAGTAAGTTTCCCCTCTGGTCTCCAGTCAGGCCCATGCTGCAGTCTGCTCATTGTTTCCAACTTTGAATCAAATGAATCTGCCTCCGTAGAGCTTGGAAACCAGAAAATGGTCACAAAGGCTGCTGCTGAGAATAGAGAATTGTTTTTGTGCTCTCTGTTCTGTACCTGGTGCAGAAACATCACTAATAAGTATCTTGTTTTGCCACAAAAGCCCTGGGGAGGAGTTTAAAGCAGGGGGACAGACAACATATCTGTATTTTGTGATTAATTCAAGCAAGTCTCTGCTAATGTGCAGCTGTGCTTCTCTGGAGGGCATGTGTAAGAAAGGACTGGTTACAGGTATATCTCCCCGCCATAACTCCCCTCTTGCCAAGTGTGGAAAACTCTTGTGTTTTGGAGTAGTTTTAAGGGGAGGAAAAAAGTCACAAGAAGACTAGAACTGGGAAATGCTAACTTTGTTCTCCAAACCCACATTGCTGTTTTGGCTTGTATTTTCTGTGCGAAACAACCGGTTTAGCCCTGAGTGTTCCAACCAAAATGTTAGTCTGGCAATGGCACAAGCAACTGGAAATGTTTTTTGCAATGGGAAGTACGTACAGAAATTCCTTCAATTTGCGTCAGGTGTAAGCCACATGGGATGAAGCATGCTCCATTACCAAAGTTACTGAAGGTTATTTAAGGACTGAGAAGTCCATGTTTTCTCCTCTGTGTAGCAGCACTAGTACTAAAACTTGCAGCCGTAGCCGTGCAAGTGTTGTGCCTGGCTCCAGAACTCGTGCTTCCGTAGTGATGGGTTTACGCTTCAGTTAGCACGAGACTGTTGTCCGAGGAAGGTGCCCTGACCCCAGTCCCTTGCCCTCGGAGGATGAACGCACACAGAGCCAACCAGCTGAGGTAAGAGCGAACTGCCCTTGGGGAGTCCCTGCGGCTCTGCAGCTGGGACGGTGACGTGCCACGGGGTGGCAGCTCCGCTCTGCTGCTGTTCTGGCTGCTCTGTGCGGTGCAGGGAAGCCCAGAACAACTGAAGGATTCCAGGGACTCAGTTAATGACTTCAGGGATGTTTCAGGACAGGACTGGACTCTGCCACTTAGGTACTTCATCACAGCTCCTCTTACTGCTCCTCCCAGAGTTACTTCTTGTACCTTAAAGGCTCTCTGGAGGATACAATGTGCTGGCCTTTGTCCAACTTCAAAAGAGGAATAGAACAAATCTCTTCTACTCATTTCTGTAAGTAAATCTCCAAACTCTCTAACAATGTGTATAGCTGGAAAAATACTGAGCGTAATAATGGTAAGTGTAACTTCAGATTTTTAATTTAAATTTAGAAAGTGTATTTCTGCTAAGTCAGACCCAACTATAACGAGCCAACAGATAACAAATGGTATTACTGGTTTCACTGAAGGGCAGTACATGCTGTCTGCAGGATACCATGGAGCCCTGAACATCCTTGGTTCCTCAGGACAAAAAAAAAAAACCCAGCGTGCTCCTTTTTTCATGAGTCAGTGTATTCACAGATGCGTACTGAGCCAAGAAACAGCCTCTTCCCGTTTAGGTTACTTAGGTTTATTTCTTGCACATCTTCTGCATCGGTCCCTATTACAAACATCTTTCCTCACTACAGATGCCTACTCTGGATATAACCATTTCCTTGCATTGCTTTGTGTAAGCTGTGTTTTCTGCTGCACATCCCTAGTCTAATTTTGAGCTCTTATGTGTCCGAAAGCAGGATAATGGAAAGAAAATACTCTAGGACAGTGGAGGGAAAATAAAATCCATATAGTAGATAAGTTATGCTGCCAGTTGCAAGGAACAAATCTGTGCAACCAAGGGAATACAGCTCTGTAAGACACTGTATTTCCTGCTGCTTAAGAATTTGGGGATGGGTTTTTATATCCCTTAGCAACCTAACGTTCCCGAAGTCAACAGGAATTTTGGCACAGCTGACTCCTGTTAATGAACTGTTTGCGATGCTTTAAAAAAAATTATACAGCCTGTCACTGAAAAAAATGCCTCACTGATTAAAGTCATCTCAAGGAAAGAGTGGAAGTGAACTGCAATTAACCTCCTTCCTTCTGCTGTCCATCATGCTGTCAGCATATAGCTGCGTTATTGTGCCACAGAGATTGCTTGTGGACGTTCCCTCCGTAGCACATGCTCAGCTGTCTGCAGCGTGGGCCATCTCAGCATCCATCTTATGAAGACAACTTTTATCCTGATGGCCCAGTGTTTTCTCCAACTCTGTTTTCACTTTTAGCTGACAGTCCCAAATTGCATTCTGTATACTCTGCAGATTCCACTGGGTTCTCAGGAGAGCATCATCCAGTGTGAAAACACCATCACGTATTCTTCGCACTTGTGTGCACACAGCAGATGATTTCAGCTCCAGACCAATCTCATGAACTATTTTTCGGAGGTACTGCTGAGTCTCATGCAAGCAATGGATTTCTAGAAGGACAGAGAGGTTCCATCAGAAGCAGCAAAGCGTTGACACAAACTCAGACCTTGTCTGTAAATGCAGACATCACTCTCAGTTATGCTGAAAGAACTGGTTTGGTAGAGGAGACTATTTAAGATACAGCATGGGTGGATTATGATTTTCTGGAATACTTCAGGGTATCCTAGCATCTCCTAAAGTGAATGTTTTAGAAAACAAACCCATAGATACAGGACAGTAATGTAGAAATTTAGGTATTTCAAAAGGGATAAGAAAAGGTACCTTTTTAATAAGACAAGTAATTTGTGAGGAGTAGAAGACTGGTTGCAGGAAAGCAAACCATGCTCCAAAAAAAACCAAACAACCCAACCACGCTGAACTGCATTACACTGAAACATTGGGATAAGGAAGAATTTTGCCCCATGGGTATTCACTATGCAAATTTTCTTGCCTCAGTCTTAGATCTGGAACTGGCAGGGAAAAACCTGTGAGCTAGGTGCACAGCTGGCTTGATTTACTACAGCAGCTTCAGTACTGTCAGGGTTCTAGATCTTGCTCTACTAAAAAATCTTTCCACCGCACTAAAGAGTTCATCTAACGAGGAGATGCTTTTGTGACTTTGGAAACTACAAATCATTAAATTTGCTGCAGGGATTACCAGTTACAAGCTACTACAAAGTTCCCACCAACTCATTTTGCATTAAATCATGAATAAGAAACTGAAGTTTACCGACTTATTTGCTATAATACATATTCAGACTTCCCCAGTAGTTTTTGTACCAGTCCTACCTAGCTGGAATTCCGGCAGCGTGAGCTGGAGGCATCGGATTGCTGTGATTATTGGAGGGCTTTTTCCCATGGGGCGAATCAACCCTTTGACAGCCATCTCGTATGCCTCTTGTGTTTTCATATCAATGTTAGAATGCCTGGAAAAAGAAAAAAAGGAGCAGAGCAGACACTTAGTGCTTCTCTTCAATGGGCTTCAAAATATCTCCACCCCCAATAAAGCAGAGTTGCAATTTTTATTCTTAAAACTGCCTATGTGTTGAGTCTTTGCATACCTTTTAATGTTATATATACTGTCAGTAGTGTAGCACAGCTTGGGAGGGAGGTACTTGGTCATGTCTACAAGATATTTTTGTAGGACCTACTGTAGCTGGCGATTTCAGGATACAAGGATGACATTTAAGTGCAACCTCTCACCAGAGTACAGAGCACTCAGAGTAACTTCTCTCTGTTCCTGTCTAGCACTCCAACCTTTAAAGACTTTGATTATGGCAAACAAAATCATCTCATTTGTATTAAAGACCAACAAATGGCAGTCGGATCAGGTCAGCTGCATTTCCCCACTGGATACGTACATCAGCAGGGCCTTATGATTTGTTCCTTGAATGACAGCGAGAATCCGTTCCAGCTTCTCCCTTGTGATATGATCTGCAAATATTAAGGTAGAAACAAAGTCTCAATTATCCATCCAGAAACTGGAAAGAGACAGCAGTCTGAAATGTGCCGTCAGGGTATTACTGTCCCTTTGGCAGGCAGTCACGTCGAAATGGGCTGATGAGAACCGCCGAGAGGTGGCTTCAGCAGAGTCACTTCTGGCTGCACCGCGGTAATGCACGGAGCAGCACAGCGCTGGGCTACAGAGGGAGGAACCATTTTGCCTAATTGATTTCAGGATGTTGGCTCCAGTTTCTCTTATCGGGTGTTTGAAGAGTTTCATTCAATTAAAGCCTCTAACCACTATCTCTAGGTATGATTTATGGAGAGATGTGGGTTCCACCCAATCCATAGCAACCACTGTGATCAGGACTCACACTGGCTTTCTATCTATTGCGGTTGGATTTAGCACAGGACTGCGATGTCAGGACTGCGCGTGGGCTGCACACGCAAATAAAATTTGTACATGCAATTTACCAGGTTAAATGCTTTGCAGTTAAAATGCTATTTGTTTGGTGTTCTGTTTTTTTTTTTTTTAAAAAACACATCAATTGAGTTTCTTACCAAATGTTGTCTTCTCTACTAGCTTCCCCGTGTCTGAGAAGTCATCAGTGGCTTTACCAAACAGCCCACCGACAGTGTAAACCTTGAAGAAGGGCAAAGAGTGCAATTTCTCAAAGACAGCTCCAAGCAATTGAGTAGCAATATTCTGCTGTGCAGCTGCTAGGAAGTGCAGGCTATGATGATGTTGCACAAAAAGACAGCAGCGTCCTCTGCTCATACAGCCACGTCTGGACACTCACGTGAAGGATAAATTCTGGACCCTGAAAAGCTCTCAAAAGCACCAGTGGGTTTGAGACTCAAAAGCAGAATCGCTACCACAAGGCCAGTCTGGGGCACCGGGGCAGGAATCAAGTGTGAGGTTGTGCTCAGATATTCTGAGGCCCTTCGGAGCCATCACCTACCTTGGTCAGGTGGCAGTTGTACAGATCAGTGAGTAGCGCGTTCCCATGGCCTATGCCAAGTACTGAAACACAGAAGACGGAGAACCCGTTATTGAGCCACACGGAAAGTTACTGACGTGCATTTACACAGCGCTGTGCACTCACGGTACTTTTCTTCCCCCCTGGACAGGGCCGTATCTCCTCAGAAGTCATGTCTGAGCAGTGAAATCAGACCCCCAAATTATTGCCTGTCATTAAAACTTTAAGACTGTAACTAGGGCTCTTGGATTTCCCCAGAACTTTCCACCTGGGTACTTCAGGGCAAATGCTTAGTAACGCCGGCCACAGCAAAGCCAATTCAAGTGGTGGAGCGGAGACGAGGGGTTGCGTGGCAGATCACGGACAGCGTCACAGGCAGGAGCTTGGTGTCTCACAGCAAAGCCCTGCGCACTGGGGGTAAGGGGCCGCTCTGGTCTCCTGGAATTGCCAGTGTCTTGTTGGATCGTTTCTTGTGTTTTAGCGTTTATACTCCCAGCTGGGGTGTGAGACCCAGGGGCTGCTACTGGGTAACGGCTGAGCGTTCACCGCTTCTTCCCTGCACGGAAGCCCATCACCTCGCAGACCGTGGGATGCGGTGCCGCTCCGGGACGAGACCCACCGAAGACTCCCGAGGCCTTCACGTCCAGCCGGTGACCCGCTCCGATCTTCAGCCGCCTGAATCGCGGGCCTCGGACTGCAACGGAGACAGCGTCGGGGCCGGTCCGCAGCGCCCGCCCTGGGCTCCGCCACCCCGGGGCTCCCACTGCCCCCGGNGTGGCGGCGCGGGCGGGAGTCTCGCTGCTGCGGGCGGGTCCCGGTTCCCCAGGCAAGTGCTTTCTCCCTCTCCCCGCGTCCCCTGCCCCGGTCCCCGCCGTCCCCGTCCTCCGCGGGCAGCCCCAAGGGCGTCCGGGCGGTGCCCGCCCCGTTTCCCTGCCCGTCGGTTCCTCACCCCCTGCTCCCCGCAGGCAGAGCCGATCTGAGCCACACCGAGCCGCGGGCCCGGCATGGACGCAGCGGGGAGGAGGAGGAGGAGGNCGGCGGCCCTTACCGAGGGGGTGGTCGGCCAGCACCGGCACCCTGGCGGCCACCAGCCCCGTGGCCCCGCCGTCGCCCGGGGCCGGCAGGAAGCGGACGTGCTGCCGCGGGGCGCGCCCCGGCGCCGCGTTCAGCTCTGCAAAAGGGAAGCGGGGGGCGGTCANGCTACCAGCGGTACCCCGGGCACATCCCCACCAGCCCGCTGCAGAAAGCGCTGCTGGCTGCCGGCTCGGCGTTTATGGCTCTCTATGACCCCTACAGACACGGTGAGCCGGGCGAGGGGAGCTCGTTCCACCCAGGGTTCTCATTAACGTCCAGCAAATCCTGCCCCGTGTCTCCTGGGAGTTTCTCAGGGGACTTTATTTCTCCTTCTCTTGGGTGGGACATTTAGTAACGGGGCAAGTGCAGGGCTGAGACCTGGCCCAGGGCAGGAGGCTGTGGAAGAGAGGGGGTGAGGAACACCAAACACCCCTCGGTGATCTCCTCCTGACCCCTGTGATGCCACCCAGCCCCATCTCATCCCTCGGTCCCCCAGGCCTCACGCCTGCTCCTACATCCCTCCCTCTGGGTGACACCAGGGCAGAGCAGCCCCGAGGCTGAAGATCCACAGTTTGTGGGGTCCCTGCTTTGCCACAGGCTTCCCGCCGGCTCCTGGCCAAGGGGTTTGTTGCCCCATTTCCTCACCTGCCAACCAAGGACAGCTGGGTGTCGCAAGAACCGCTCTCGGGTCATTCTCTGGTCTTTCTTTCAGACATGGTGGCAGTCCTCGGGGAGACCACGGGCTGCCTTGCCCTGCCCAACCTGCGAGACAAGATGAAACACCACCCTGAAGGTTACCGCATCCTCCAGTGCGTCCCTCCACATCCCCCCCTCCCTCGCCACGTGGTTCATGGTGGGGAGGGAGACACAAGGCCAAGCACATTCCTTGGGCCCTGTGAAGGGAGAGCCCTGCGCTTCCCGGCTTGAAAGCAGCACAAGCATTTTGTTAGCTCTAACCCTCCAGGTGGTTTATTTTATTTTATTTTTAACAATCACAAGAGCCCCGAGGCAAATCTAAGGGTAAGAGCAGAGCAGCTGCTGGGCCCAGCCCTATTTCAGGCGCTGGTGTCTGTCTGTCTGTTCTGCTTCGCTGCTGGAACTGGCAGGTGCCAACGCAAGGAGATGCAGCAGCAGGCGCAGGGGAGAAATCCATGGACGTGGATGCTGAGCAGCAGTGAAAACCCACCACGTCCATGGATTTCTCCCCTGCGCCTGCTGCTGCATCTCCTTGTGTTGCAGACTTTGTCTCCACTGGTCTGCCTCCTCCTTAGACACCTCCGTATTTTCTTTCCTGGTGCCCACGGCATCTCCCCAAGCTGTGAAACGAGGCCACTTCTCTTGTCTTCCTTGTTAAGACTTGATCACTTTTGCTTCCATGTCTGCAGGGACTTGTCGAGCACAGCAAGGCTGAGGACCAGGAGGGACTTCCTGAGTCTCTTATTAACCAAGATCTTACTGCTTATTTGCTTGTCTTCTCCCTGCTCCTCGTTACATATCGTGCCTGCTGCTTGTGTATCATTCGGGTTGTACCACAAAAGGGCTGAGGAAAAGCTGCTTTTTGCCGTACGTTTGTGCAGAGCAGCCTGATCCTGGCTCCAGACGCTGACCCAGCAAAGCACACGGAGCACCAGGATGGGGCCAAGCCCCAGAGGAACTGCCCAGGGAGAGGGGGCAGCCAAGGCACCAAGAGCTGGGGAGAGATATCCCCACCTTGTCCTGTGGTATTGCAGGGATTTGCAGTGCTCCAATTTGTGCACACAAGTGTTTTTTTTTAATCCTCCAAGCTGCTGGGGTCCCTTTGACACCAAATATACAAGGAAGCGTCTGCAGCCAGGGTAAAGCTGGTGTGAGTCCTGCTTATCTGCCTGGCACCTCTGCTGAGCAGCTCCTGGATCCACTGCAGGGCTTTTATCATGGGAAGAATTTATCCTGTGCATGGAAATAAAAGGGCTTTTGTTTAGTTCCAGGGCTGTGGGGCACCCGTTTGCCAACAACCTGGAGAGGAGACCTTTCCGTGTATGGCTGCACGTGGCTGGTGGTGAAAGCCTGAGCAGGAGAGAAATTAAACCTGCGTTTAGAACAAATTCCCTCTCCTCTTTAGGGTTGTTCCTTTGAAGCTCTGGCTGCTTTGCAGGGATGCTAAAGAGCTCTGCTCCCCCAGGGCCGGCTGTTGCTGGGGGCTGTGCCTGGCCAGCAGCTCGCGCAGCAGCGTTTCGGTGCAGAGGACACCAGTATTTTTTTAACCAGAGTTTTACAGGGGCGCAAGATGAGAGCCCTTTTATTGCCAAGGCTTCAGGTAGATCCTTTAAGCAATTGGTCTCCCAGCCTCAGCAACAGAAATAAGGACGGTGCTATCCCTGCAGTGAGCAGTCAGGATCCATGCAAGGAAAATGCCCTGGAAGGGCAGAGGCAGGGGATGGGGGTTTCCAGGGGCTCCTTTTCTCCAGGACCCTCCGCTGTGGGTTTCACTGGGAGACTCGCTGACCTGTGTTTCACTTTCAGGGAACGGCCTCGCATCCGTCTCTCCACCCTGGACATGGCCAGGCTGCGGGGGCTGCCGGATGGCTCGCTGGGCCGAGAGTACGTGCGGTTCTTGGAGGACAACGTGAGTGTGGGGTTTCGCAGGGTGCTAATGGCTGTAGTTGATCCCTGTGTTGGGAGCAGGGATGTGCTTTAGAGGGAGATTGGAGCCATGGAGGAACCTGTGGGGAACCCTCCGGGAATGAGAGGGAGTCGGGACAGGATGAAATGCTGGGTATTGGACGATGCTCAATTTGTCACCAGTGCTGCGCAGTGCTTGGTTTTCCTCTATGTAAATGGTATTGACCCCCGTCATTGGGGGCTGGGAGATGTGCTGATGGAGGGGGTCACATATTTCTGTTCATTAAAGAACGAGACCAGTAACTTGAGGTCTGGAAGGAGCTGAAGTGGACCTTTTTGGATTTGCAGAAGGTTTCTCCGGACACCCGGATGCCGCCCAAGTTTGTGGATGATGAAGAGCTGGCCTATGTGATCCAGCGGTACCGAGAAGTCCACGACCTGATGCACACCCTCCTGTGCATGCCAACCAACATGCTGGGTGAGCAGCAGCGGGCTTGGAGGGCTGCGCTGCCAAACCCCACTGATGGTGCTCAGCCGCCTTTTCCAGGAACGGAACGGGCTGGGCTGGTCGGACACCCTGATCCTCAGCCTGGGGAGGTGTGCGGGGAGGTTTGCATCATCACTGTCCTGCATCGCTGGCTCTGTGGTGACCAAGAACCTGCAGGATGTCACCTTTGCCCTTGCTGGGAGATGCTCTGCCTGCGCCCTGGGTGCGGGCAGCTGCTGGGTGGGTGGGTGTTTGCTGCCCGGCAGGGAGGGCGGCACCGCAAGGGAGGGATGTTTCACAAGCTCTGAGTGAAGGCAGAAGTGGGGGATTCCTGGTTGCTCCTTATCTGCCCATTCCTGTGTCCTTTGACCTCGTTTTGCGTCTGACTCAGTAGCAAGTCGCAAGTCGAGCCTTGCTGGCGAGCCTGCGGGGACCGGCATGTCAGGTCTGCTCTGCAGGCTTTGGCTGAGACCTGGCAGCATTTGTAAAAAGTCTGTCCCATGCCGAGAGACGGGGAGAGCTGCGTGGGGGATCAGGCCTCAGCAATTACATTGCTAAAGGTCTGCAAGGGACCCAGCCTGCCCAGGAGGTGTTTCCCAAGCTCACAGGGCATCGACTGTGGGGTGCTGCTCCCCCGGGAGCCCTGGGCCGTCCCTCTCGGGTGGGTGGTGCACGACAAGGCTTGTCCTGGCACGGGATGAGACCACAGCCAGGCTTGGGAGGCATTCCCGAGTCCTGCCGCAGAGGCAGAGGGGACGGGTGCGTAGCCGTCCTCGGGAAGGGGCAGGTCGTGCACCTGCGTTGTGGGACCACGCAGCCCTGGCCAGCCCTCGACCCGGGTGCCCTGCCCGCTCATGGCCTCCCCGCTCCCTCCCAGGCGAGGTCGTGGTGAAATGGTTCGAAGCCATCCAGACGGGGCTGCCCATGTGTGTCCTGGGAGCAGCGTTCGGCCCCATCCATCTCAGCGCACGGTAGGTGCCGGCCGCGAGGAGGAGGTCTCTGCGCTGGGGACCTGCCAGCCTGGGTGATGCTTTCCAGTATCCTCTGAGGATGAAGAGGGGACACTGGTAGTTTGCAGGGGGGAATCAGTCAGGGATCCCTCGTGTGAACCTGCTGCTCTGTCCCCGCGGCCCAGGGAAGCAGTGACAGCGGGAGGCACGGCTTTGCCTGGTCACTGAAGCAGAACCTGATGCTTCATCTGCTTCCAGCACCGAATCTCCTGTGCCAGGAGCAATGCCCAGGCCTGGCTGCCCTCGGCTGGGCACGTGTTGAGGGCCAGCAAGACCCTCACCACACTGACGGCTGTTCCCTGCCCCAGCACATCTGTTTTGGTGGCCCAGCACAGTTTGGGGATTGCAGAACCTGAGGTCTGGTCTTGGGTTTGCTGCTGACTGTAACCTTCCCGGCACACCGTCCTCTTCTGTGCCTCAGTTTCCCCTGTGAGATAAGCAGAAGGGATGCTAGAGGGGTGGAGGGGCTTGCGGTATGCATGGGGTTGGCATCTGCCGGGGGCTTGGAGAAGGAAAGCAAAAACAAAACATGGAAATCAAAACTGTCACTGTCTGTGTCTTTTGTTGCAGAAAGCTGCAGGTCCTGGCCACCGAGCTGGTTCCCTGGGCAATTCGGAGCGGGCGCAATGCCAACTGTATCCTGAATGTCTACTACGAGCAGCGCTGGGAGCAGCCAGTGGAGTCCCTGCGGGAGGAGATCGGCATCTTCCCTCCCCCGGCCGTTCGAGTGTGAGAGCCCAAGCACGGGGAGGGGACAGGGGATCCCCGTTGGCAGACAGCAGCCGTCCCCTGCCGCGCTCCATCTCCTCCTGCCCGGGAGCGCAGCGTGGCTCTGCTACCAGCCACCACGGACCTGGGGGCTGAGTTTTCTCCTGCCAAGAGCTGGCACCCTCCTGTTGGAAGAGGCCAAGTGGCACCTCCCTGTGCCGTAACAAAACTTGACCTTTTTTGCTGGTTGTGATTCAGTGGAGGGATGTTAAGTCCCGCCGTGCCCTTGCCAGCTAGGTCTGGCTGCTGGCTCCGGTACTGATGCTCTGAAATGCTGGGGTGGGGAAGGAGCAGAGCTGGTTTACAACACACCAAAGCAAACTTGGCCTTCTGCAGCTCTAGGGCTGTATAGGTAAATCCTTCCTCCCACCCTCCCAAGGAAGATCGAGGCTTAAAGTCTTGGAGCCGCCCTAGACTGAAGCTAAACCAGTGATTTACAGAGCAGCCCAGGGGCAGGTTTGGTGTGTGCAACAGTGAAATCCCATCTTGTATTGGTGCCTGACTGGTCTCCTGATGGGTCATATGGGATGTGCCTCACGCCTTGGAGACCAGGCGGTGCGTGATTGCATGCCCACAGGAGCAGGCAGGAAAATACCTTTGGATATTATCCCTGCCGGATTGGCTGTTCGAGAGCCGATCCCAGTCTGCAGCGTCTCCCTGTAGTCCCTCCCCACCAAAAATGCTGAAATCCACGTGATTGCGCTGGGTTTTCAATAGGAATCGTCCCCTCCTTGGGCAACAAAATGACACGGTTGGGAATAAGAGGCTAAATCCTAGGAGTGCAGAAACGGCGGCTGCTTGCGCTGCGTCTGGGAGCTGATTGCTGTCTGGGTTAATTAAACAGAGCTCCAGACTGCCAGTGGCTGGAGTGCAGAGCTGTTGGATGCGGGGGCAGAGAGCCACGAGGCCGGGGGTTCTTTGTACACGTGAGTTTGCTGTTGAAATTCCTTCTTGCTTAATAAAATCCACGGTGGAGCTTGTGGTTCGTTACCCCTTTCCTTCTGCCCCATCTCCCCTTCTCAAGGGGAGATCTGATGTGAAACCTCACCCCTTTTCAGCTCCAGCAAGGTCTGCTCTTCTCCGTCTGCAGTGGTAGGTGATGGCAGGGCACACGCGTGGCCGCACCTCGCCGGGGCCTGGGGCACAAAATGGGCTGCAGAGCCACATCTTTCCAGCTGGGATTTGGGGGTGCTGGGCTGTTGAGTGGCTCCTTATGGTGGTCGTTGCAGAAAGGCCCAGACGGGGGAAGATTGGGGTGCGGAGCAGGGGAGGGGCAAGGCTGCGGGCTTCCTAAAGCAATCCTGGTTGGATTAGGTTTAGGAATTCCTGGTTTAGGAATCCTGGGGAAGAAGGGAGATCTCTGACTGGGGTCCCTTGGTGGCAGCCGGGGGAGATGGCATTGCCCCGCTCTGAGCTTCACTGGCTCCATCCCAGTTTCCCACAGGATGCTGGAGCAGATGGGCTGATGGTGCGACCAGGCTTCAGAGTTGCTCCATCTTAGGAGGCTGAGCAGGGGCAAAACTCTTGGGTTTTGGGCTACATTTAAGAGCAGACAGTGGGACAGAGGGACCGGCTTCCTTCCTGCGCCCCCCAATTCCCCATTTTCAATTTCTCTCTCCACCACCCCCCCAGCCAGACGTCGGGTTTTTCTCCAAAACCGGGCTTGTGCCTCCTCTCGGCCTCCGGAGTTATTTCAAGCAGATAATAAAAGATATCATATAAATACATCCTTTAGCTGCCATAAAACACAAAGTGGGGGTTGTCCTATTGCACTGGTTGAGATGAAAGAAGCATTTGGCCCTAAAATGACCCGGAAATGTACTTTTCTGCGTCAGAAACGTGTCTGAGCTTTGGGGTGGTTAAACCGAAGGGAAGCAAAAGATTTGCCGCTTCCAGAAGCCACAAGCAGCAGTCAAGGAAATGCGGGAAATGATGGTCGTGAGAGAGGGTTTCGCTGCACTTTGGGTTATTTAGTGTGGTTGTGCAGCACTTGGGTTGCCGGCGGCAGTTGTGCCACCTTCACGCAGCCGCGTGTTGCTTGGTGGGCTGGTGTCAGGGCTACAGAAATGGCACATAATGTAATTTTAAACTGCATCTGCTCAGCTGGATCACTTAACGTCCACCGCGGCTCCTGTTCGCCACGGCTGTTGCTCGTCGAGTCTGCGAGAAGGAAGGCAGTGGCGGCAGAGGAGCGGAGCGGGCAAGTCAGACGCAAGCCATGCGAAAATGCGTTTTTTTGGGGGACATATTCGCTGCGGACAAGTGGCAGCTCCATCATCACCACCAGTCCGTGCCCAGGCTGCTGGGGCCGTTTTGGGGATGCGGTAACAGTGACTACCAAAGGAGGTGATGCCACTGCAGAACTGCGGACAGACCCGCAGCGATCGGTGCACATCCGTTCATCCACGGCACGGCCGTGTCCTGCAGCTCCTCTCCACGCGTGGGTCTGTCCTCTCGTCCCCCGGCCACACCTGGCCCCGCTCCGAAAACGGGGCTGCCCCCGCCGCGATCTGCCCAGGGTAGCCGGGCTCCTGCGCGGCAGCAGCGGCCGGGGCTGGCGGCTCCCCCCGGCCCGTTGCGGTCGCGGAACCCCGAGAGCGATCGCCGCGCTCCGGCGGCAAAATGCGACTCTGGTGGGACTCGAACCCACAACCTTTGAATGACTCCCGTCACCGCGCTAGAAGTCCAATGCGCTATCCATTGCGCCACAGAGCCCTCGCTCT
>VZTQ01010976.1:17077-57445 GCA_013400755.1 Pelecanoides urinatrix
CCCGGTCTCCTCATGAGGCAGCGCGGGCGGTACCGGGGTCCCTCAGCCTCCCGGTCTCCTCATGAGGCAGCGCGGGCGGTACCGAGGTCCCTCAGCCCCACGGTTTCTTCATGAGGCGCCGCGGGCCACCTCCTCAGCGGGCTGCGGGACCCTCCCCACGGATGCCGGCTCTCCTCGGGCGGTTCCCGGGCCTGGCTTGGGGTTACGGGAGGAGGGTCCCGGCTGCAGCCCCAATGTGAGGCCCTCATGGGCCTCCCGGGTCCTTCTGTCCCCTCAGATGGGGCTGGGGCTGCGCTGCTCGTCCTCCCTGCTGGGGATGAGCCTGCCGGCCCCGGGGAAGGACGGGGAGGGCGAAACGGGGTCCCCTGTTTCGCCCTCCCCGTCCTTCCCCGGGGCCGGCGGGCTCACCCCCGTCACCCTGCCCAGGGCCAACTGGGGGGACGGGTGCTGCCACAGCTTCTCATGCTGGAGAGATGCCTCTGGGGATCTCCCGGCCCCTGGAGCTTGACCATTAGTGCTGGGGCTTCTTGNACGGGGCCGGACCGGTGGCGCCGGGCGGGACTACAACTCCCGGCGGGCCGCGCTGCGCGCCCCGCCCCCCCCGTGCCGCAGCGGCGGGCGGGCCCTGCTCCCGGTGCAGGTGGCCGGGCCGCAGCGGAAGCGCCGGAGCCCGGTAAGAGCGCGGCACCGTCCTCCCCTTCCGTGACCTCCCGGCGCCGGTCTGCCCCGCCGCGGCGGCCACGCTGGCTCCCCGTGGGCGGCCGGGTGGGGCCGCCGCGATCCACGGTCTCCTCATGAGACGTCGCGGCCCTTCGAGCGATACCGGGGTCCCTCAGCCTCCCGGTCTCCCCATGAGGCACCGCGGGCGGTACCGGGGTCCCTCAGCCTCCCGGTCTCCTCATGAGGCAGCGCGGGCGGTACCGGGGTCCCTCAGCCTCCCGGTCTCCTCATGAGGCAGCGCGGGCGGTACCGGGGTCCCTCAGCCTCCCGGTCTCCTCATGAGGCAGCGCGGGCGGTACCGAGGTCCCTCAGCCCCACGGTTTCTTCATGAGGCGCCGCGGGCCACCTCCTCAGCGGGCTGCGGGACCCTCCCCACGGATGCCGGCTCTTCTCGGGCGGTTCCCGGGCCTGGCTTGGGGTTACGGGAGGAGGGTCCCGGCTGCAGCCCCAATGTGAGGCCCTCATGGGCCTCCCGGGTCCTTCTGTCCCCTCAGATGGGGCTGGGGCTGCGCTGCTCGTCCTCCCTGCTGGGGATGAGCCTGCCGGCCCCGGGGAAGGACGGGGAGGGCGAAACGGGGTCCCCTGTTTCGCCCTCCCCGTCCTTCCCCGGGGCCGGCNGGGCCGTTTTGGGGATGCGGTAACAGTGACTACCAAAGGAGGTGATGCCACTGCAGAACTGCGGACAGACCCGCAGCGATCGGTGCACATCCGTTCATCCACGGCACGGCCGTGTCCTGCAGCTCCTCTCCACGCGTGGGTCTGTCCTCTCGTCCCCCGGCCACACCGGGCCCCGCTCCGAAAACGGGGCTGCCCCCGCCGCGATCTGCCCAGGGTAGCCGGGCTCCTGCGCGGCAGCAGCGGCCGGGGCTGGCGGCTCCCCCCGGCCCGTTGCGGTCGCGGAACCCCGAGAGCGATCGCCGCGCTCCGGCGGCAAAATGCGACTCTGGTGGGACTCGAACCCACAACCTTTGAATGACTCCCGTCACCGCGCTAGAAGTCCAATGCGCTATCCATTGCGCCACAGAGCCCTCGCTCTCCCCCGCCGCCCTCACCGCCTCTTCCCGCCGCACCGCCCCACGCCCCGCCCCGCCCCGAGCTCCGCCGTTGCCCGGGACTGCACCCGCCGCCACGGGGCCGGACCGGTGGCGCCGGGCGGGACTACAACTCCCGGCGGGCCGCGCTGCGCGCCCCGCCCCCCCCGTGCCGCAGCGGCGGGCGGGCCCTGCTCCCGGTGCAGGTGGCCGGGCCGCAGCGGAAGCGCCGGAGCCCGGTAAGAGCGCGGCACCGTCCTCCCCTTCCGTGACCTCCCGGCGCCGGTCTGCCCCGCCGCGGCGGCCACGCTGGCTCCCCGTGGGCGGCCGGGTGGGGCCGCCGCGATCCACGGTCTCCTCATGAGACGTCGCGGCCCTTCGAGCGATACCGGGGTCCCTCAGCCTCCCGGTCTCCTCATGAGGCAGCGCGGGCGGTACCGAGGTCCCTCAGCCTCCCGGTCTCCTCATGAGGCAGCGCGGGCGGTACCGAGGTCCCTCAGCCTCCCGGTCTCCTCATGAGGCAGCGCGGGCGGTACCGAGGTCCCTCAGCCCCACGGTTTCTTCATGAGGCGCCGCGGGCCACCTCCTCAGCGGGCTGCGGGACCCTCCCCACGGATGCCGGCTCTTCTCGGGCGGTTCCCGGGCCTGGCTTGGGGTTACGGGAGGAGGGTCCCGGCTGCAGCCCCAATGTGAGGCCCTCATGGGCCTCCCGGGTCCTTCTGTCCCCTCAGATGGGGCTGGGGCTGCGCTGCTCGTCCTCCCTGCTGGGGATGAGCCTGCCGGCCCCGGGGAAGGACGGGGAGGGCGAAACGGGGTCCCCTGTTTCGCCCTCCCCGTCCTTCCCCGGGGCCGGCGGGCTCACCCCCGTCACCCTGCCCAGGGCCAACTGGGGGGACGGGTGCTGCCACAGCTTCTCATGCTGGAGAGATGCCTCTGGGGATCTCCCGGCCCCTGGAGCTTGACCATTAGTGCTGGGGCTTCTTGAAGCCCAGTAGCCTGCCTGTCATCCCCCCACACACTGCGACCTGTTCCCCAGGCTGGTCCCTCTCCCCAGCTCTCCTTGGGTCTCTGTGCCCCCGGGTGATGGATCCCTGCGGTTTGCCTTCATTCTTGCTGGCTGTGGAGCTACACATCTCTGCTGATGCAGCTAGACAAGACTTGAATCCTTAACGCCAGGGCTGGAGGTCTTTGGCAGTAATGCACCGGTTATCTGTCGGTAATCTCTCACCAGTTATCTTGCAGTAATGCACCGGTTATCTCTCGTCAGGAGGCACCAGGCATGCTGGTGTGAGGCAGAGATGTGAGCAGAGGATAACAGGGGCCTGTCTGGGCCCGTCTTGCCTTCAAGTGGAAGATTAAGCGCTTTGCTGCCCACACAGAGTGTGGCTCCCCCACCGCTGGCTCTCCACATCTGTCTGTTTGATGTGAGCATGTAACGAAGGGCCCAGGTCTTGGCTGAGGCATAGTAGTTTGATGGTGATCTAAGAGTTGCCCTGTTTAACTGCAGAGAGAGGCTCCTAGGCAAAAATGCAGTTACTAAAAGGCCGAAGGACTGTCTTGTGGGACCTCAGGCCTGGGAGGTGTTTGGTGGAGAGAGCTTAGAGGCTGCTGGCACGAGGGGGGATCTCTGGGCAGGGCCTGTGGGCCTGAGGATGTCCCCAGGCCCCCACCTGGCAGCGGCATCTTGCGCTCTGGTGCATCCCTTGCCTGCTGCTGGTGGCACGGCTTGGAGGTGAGACAGTCTGCGTGACATGCCAGGGCACAGTGACCACGTGGCACTGCCTTGGCTCCTACCCTGCCAGCGTCTTGTACCAAATCCACAGAGGCTCCCTGGACCTGGGGGAACTGCACGGAGCAGAGCGAAAGCCACAAGCGTGGCTCCCGGCCCTGCCGGCTGTGGCAGAGCCCACTCAGGGCTATCAGCTTCAGAGCAGTGAATCTACCTTCAAGAGAGAAAGGGAAATGAAGTGACTATTTCCTTCCTCTTTGGCCTGCATCCATGCCAGGAAGGACCAGTTTTATCTCAGAGCCCTCAAGCTGTGAGGGTCACATCACTGTCACTTTCCTCTTCCCTATTCTGTCACCCAGAAAGAGCCTTTGCGAGATCGCGGTCTCCTGTGAATCTCAGAGCCAAATCTGGGCTGTGTTTGGGATGGGGACAGAGGTGCTGGTTTTGGGGGACAAGTACCAGAGACTGCATCGCTGTCCACAAGGCATGGGCCAGGGGTCTGGGCACTCCTGGCAGCAGTGACAGCCCTTGTTCTGCCCACTCCAGCCTGGCCAGGGCACGCCTGCGCCTGGCCGCGTCCCCAACCTGCTCTGGCAGTGTCTCCAGCAGAGCCAGGCCAGGAACCTGCCCGCCGACATGAGGGTTTGCAAACACGAGCAGAGCTCAAAGGACTGAGTTTCCTGTCCCTGTTCCTGTCTGAGCTGTGTTGGGGAGCGTGTGAAGCTGTGCTCGCCCACCAGCCGTGCTGGCTCTCCCGGAGCCAGGCATGCAGGAGAGCTGGTGCTGGGGGATAGGGGGAGATGGGTTATGGGGACAGAGGGATCCTTGGGGTAGGGAGGAATTTGGAGCTGGGCTTTGTCAGGCTGGACGTGAGGGGCTGAGCCAGCCCTGCCTGGCATTGCCCTGGTGCCTGCCAAACATCTGTACAAGGTCTCCTGCCATGAATCTGCTCCCACATCCATGAAGTGACTTCATCCTGCATCTCATGCTCCTGGGGCACGGCTGTGGCTCCCCAGGTGGGAATGGCTGGGCTCTTGGCTGGCACTAAGCAGTGCTGTGCTGGCAGCTTAATTGACTCCAAGGTCCGGTAAAGTTACATCTGTGGGAGCTCTGGGCTGCTGGGTTATGTCCTCGCTGCCAGGAGGACTGGTGACTCAGGGACCTCATCCAGGAAACTGGGGGCTGTTAATGCATCCCCCGCCCATGGGTTTGTTATTGCTGAGTCCAGTGCGCATGGGTTGATGGCCGTGGTTTCTCTCTCTGCAGGCCACGATGCTGCGTCTGGCTGCTTTTGCAGCACTGCTGCTGTTCTTCAGGGCCAGTCTGGAGCTGTCCTGGGCCCAGGCCATCCCCGCTCTCTTCATCTTCTACCTGGGATCCGGTGGATGGGACTTCTTCCTCATATTCATCAAGACAATACGAAGGGACGTCACGTAGGTGTCCTGGCTGGGATGGCCCGACCATCCACCCTCCCCCTGGCCCACTGCTCTGCCCTGGTGTATGTGTGAGCACAGCCCCCAGCTCCTTGCACAGCCCTGGGTTTCTGCTGGCACCCGGCCCGGCTGGAAGGAGATCTCCCTCTGCCGCACCTGGGTGGCTCCAAACTCTCGGGCAAAATCTTCACAGGAAAGATAGATTTCAGCTGAGCTTGAAGTCTAGTGACTGTCCTTGACTTCAACCTGCCCCTAAAGCTACTGGCGTGGCACCACATGCCTGTACAGGGTCCATTCTGAGTTGGTACCAGGCTGTGCCAGATCCTGGCAAGGATTTGTGGGGAGGGAGTGGTGTCACCTCTTGGAGAGCACCTGAGGCTCAAAGATGCCCTTTTGATTGGGGACATCCCTGTCTGCAGCCTTCCAAAACACATCTCTCCCTGGCCTCCATCAGTTCCTGGCTATAAGCATATTTGCAGAGGACCTCTGCCCACATCCACATGGTTCGAGGGGGCACCCAGAGCTGCTGCTGACCTAGAACAGGGCCTGGAGCAGTGCTGGGCTATTGCAGCTCCTAGCATGGTCCTCATGCTGTGCTGGCTTTGCTGGAGGGAGTGGTTTTGCAGGGGTCACTGAGCAACTGCCCTCTTGCTCCCCTTCCTTTGGCAGCACGGGGCTGGTCCTGTTGCGGGTGAAGTGGCAGGTATGGAGGCACGTGAGGGAGAAGAACACAATCGCCAAGATCTTCCAGAAGACTGCGAGCAAGTATCCAGAGAAGACAGCACTGATCTTCCAAGGCACGGGCGAGAGCTGGACCTTCCGGCAGCTGGATGAGTACTCCAACCGGGTGGCCAATTTTTTCTACAGCCAAGGCTTCCGCTCTGGTGACGTGGTGGCTCTTTTCATGGAGTCCCGCAATCAGTACGTGGGGCTGTGGCTCGGCTTGGCCAAGATTGGGGTGGAGACAGCCCTCGTGAATTCCCACCTGCGCATGGAGGCCTTGCTGCACTGCATCACCATCTCCAACTCCAAGGCTGTGGTTTTTGGGGTGGAGATGATGGAAGGTGAGGGGCAGGCAGATGCATCAGGGGTGCTCCAAACGCGGGACGGGGGTGTGTGTGTCAATGAATTTACTGCTCCTTTCCTGCCCACCACAGAGCAAGGATCTGGAAGAGAGTGGACAGTTAGAATTGGATTTGTTTTTATGTTCTTGTTGGTCCCTTTGGCCACTGGGCAGGATCTGGAGCTGGGCAGGATCTGGAGTTCAGAGCTGTCTGGCTCCCAGTCAGGCCAGCCTGGGTGTGAGGATCCTTCCTTGTGCCTCTCGGGTCCATCCCCTGCGTGGAGCCCTGGGCTGGGCTGGGCCTGCCCTGCTGCACAGGATGAGCCTCCCCTTGCTCTCCGTGGCTGTTAGCCACATCCCTGCAGCACCTCAGCTCCAGCTCCTCATTGTTTCAGCCCACGCCTGTAAGGTTGATGGTGTCAACAGACCTCTTGGCACCAAAGAAGTTTTGGCTGGGGAGAGGTGGAGAAAACAGGATCTTCTAGTTCCTGAAGAGGCCTGGGCTGTGGCCCCAGCATCTGTTAATCATGGGAACGACAACCGCCTGGGATGGTTGTCAGCCCTTTGGGGACTCTGCCGAGCACAGCAAGGGCACTGCTACCTGGGGCAGTGTCTCCCTGAGACTGTCTGGGAGGGCAGGGGGTCTCTGTGCTGTAACCACCCTGCGGTCTTTCTCCATCTCCCCTCTTTACTTTCTCAGCAATGCAGGAAGTGCAGCCCTCCCTGGAGAAATCTATCCATCTCTTCTGGTCTGGGGAAGGAAGCCCCGAGTCCGTGCTTCCTGGTGCGAAACACCTGGACCCCCTCCTGCAGACGGCCCAGCGGCACCAGCCAACCCCCCCTGACAAGGGCTTTCTTGGTACGTGGTCAGCTCTTGGGAGCCAAACTCACGGTGGTGTTTTTATAGATCAGCTTACAAAACTGGCAAGAACGTCTGCTCAAGGTGCCAATGGCAGACGTCCGCAGCAGGGCCTGGGGTGTTTGGGATGGGTATTACTTTGGTGTCTGAAGCCTGGCCCTGTGTGGAGCAGTATCCTGTTGTGCCCTCCATGTATCCAATAGACTGATCTGCTCAGGATGAACCCAGCATGTTCTTGATGCTGTCACATAAAGTTTTGGCTCAACTGGCATGAGCAGAGTGTATAAATTTGACTTGTCCCCGTCTCCCGGTTCAGCCAGCTCCTAGATTGGGTATGTGACATTGCCTCCTCATTGCTCTCCAGATAAACTCTTCTACATCTACACCTCTGGCACGACAGGACTGCCCAAGGCTGCCATTGTGGTGAACTGCCGGTAAGGCCGCGGGCAGGGGCTCGAGGGAGGACGGAGCTGAGCTCTGCCCTGTCCTAGCACAGTCCCTCTGGCCCTGCTGCTGACACGTTCCTTCACCTCCCGCCCCAGGTACTTCCGCATGTCCAGCTTAGTTTTTTATGGTTTTTGCATGAGGCCCGATGATGTGATGTACGATTGCCTCCCGCTCTACCACGCTGCAGGTAACGTGTGCCGTACGGAGCCCTGCATGCCGGGACCATCTCTTCCCCTCAGCTAAGCCCAGGGCTCAGGTGGGAGGCTGGTGCAGCAGCAGTCTCCGTGTCGAGTAGGAGCTGGCTGCTGCTGGCAGTGTCTGACCGAGGCTTTCCGCTTTTTCCCTGGGAGCCAAGAATCAATCTGGCTGACCTCTGGAGTGGGGAGTGTGTGTGTGTTGGTGGGGGTTATCCCAACTCCTAATCTGGCTTTGGAATAGCTGCACCTTATCGCTGTTCCATGTGGAAAGTGAAGGGGAAGCGGTGCCCGCCTGGCTGGCTGAGACATGCTGGGATGTGTAGGTGCAAAGCACTGCCCCAGATCTTGCTGCCACGCGTCTCATCTCATTCCCCGTGCCTGTGGCCCTGGGGCCTCGGCTGGGTGAACACCCATCTGCCATGAGCCAGTGTGTGGCCTCCACCTTGCCCTGCCAGACCTCTCCCTGCGCGGGCTGGGCTGGGGGTGTCTGGGGACTGAGGGTTCCCCTGGATGCCTCTCTGCAGGGAACATCGTGGGGGTCGGGCAGTGCCTGCTGCAGGGCATGACGATTGTCATCCGCAAGAAGTTCTCAGCCTCACACTTTTGGGAGGACTGCGTGAAATACAACTGCACGGTGAGGCTGTGAGGCAAGGGGCCAGCCGGGAGTGGGGAGCGGAGCCTGGGGATCTGTGCCATGCTGGGGAGAGCCCAGCCGCTGGAAGAGGGGGAGGCCTGGACTGGTTCTGCCTGTCCATCCCAAGCCACCTTCCAAGGTGGTGGGGCTGTGTCCTTCCCACCTGGGGTGGTAACTCCACATGTCCAGACCCTTCCCGTGCTCCAGCATTAGCCAGGAGGTCTCAGATAGGTTTCACAGACTGGAGGAGTGAGTTAGCCAGGGAGGGACAGGCACTGGACGAGCTAGTAGGACTCCTGGGTTTTACCGCACTTTGGGCGTGTTGTGCCATTCCTACCTGCCCTGAAGAAACCCCAAACACCCTGGGGCCTGGCGGAGGGGTCTTAGTGAGTCTTTCCTCTCCATCCCTCCCAGATTGTGCAGTACATTGGGGAGATCTGCCGCTACCTGCTGAACCAGCCGTACCAGGAGGTGGAGCGGCAGCACCGGGTGCGCATGGCGCTGGGCAACGGGCTGCGTGCCTCCATCTGGCGGGAGTTCATGGCCCGTTTCAACATCGCCCAGGTGGCCGAGTTCTATGGGGCCACTGAATGCAACTGCAGCCTGGGAAACTTCGACAACAATGTAAGGCCCCACCACCCTCCCCATGTCCCAGAGGGTGCCTGCTGGCCTGGGCAGGGC
The DNA here is from genome assembly GCA_013400755.1 of Pelecanoides urinatrix. Taxonomy (NCBI): domain Eukaryota; kingdom Metazoa; phylum Chordata; class Aves; order Procellariiformes; family Procellariidae; genus Pelecanoides; species Pelecanoides urinatrix. The sequence continues at coordinate 25,872 of VZTQ01010976.1, forward strand.
TGGAAACCCAGACAGGCTGTTTGCTCCAAGAGGCTTAGTGTGGGTTGCCATCTGCCCGGAGGGATTTGGGCTGTTGTGCATTGCCAGCTCTCTGGTATCCTGGATGTGTGTGGGCAGTGGGCTTGGGCGGGAGAGATGTCCCTGCTACCCGTGGCTCTGAGCTCTTTCTGTTCTAGGTTGGGTCGTGCGGCTTCAACAGCAGGATCCTACCAAGTGTGTACCCCATCGGCTTGGTGCGGGTGGATGAAGACACCATGGAGCTGATTCGGGGTCCGGATGGTGTCTGTATCCACTGCAAACCAGGTGAGGGCAACCACAGGGATAAGTCTCCTCAGCCCTGTGCAAATCTTTCCTGATACTTCAAAATAATTTACCTAGGTTTGAGCCTCTGCTCAGTTAAACCCTACCAACCCCATTAGACACTCTTTTTGCTTGGGTGCTTCCCTCCTTCATCCCCCCTTTTCTCCCTGCAGGGGAGCCAGGGCAACTGGTGGGCCGCATTGTCAAGAGCAACCCCTTGCAGCACTTTGACGGCTACCTGAATCAGTCAGCCACCAACAAGAAAATCGCCAAGGACGTGTTTACAAAAGGGGATGCTGCCTATCTCACAGGTGAGGCAAGCAGGGCCCTTCCATCCGCTGAGAGTGGAGAAGGGTGCCCGGGTGGGTGTGGGGGCTGTCCCAGGCTAGTGGCACTGCCCGGAGATGCTCCAGGGTTGCTCCTAGTCCCTCTGACACCTCATTTTTTGCCTATTCCTCACTTTTCTGTAGGGGATGTCCTGGTGATGGACAAATACGGCTACATGTACTTCCGGGACCGCACCGGGGACACATTCCGCTGGAAGGGGGAGAATGTCTCCACCACAGAGGTGGAGGGGACGCTGAGTCGCATCCTCAACCTGACAGACGTGGTGGTTTATGGGGTGGAGATCCCAGGTAGCTGAGAGGGGAGAGGACGAGCGGGGGAGGCAGGCGGGCCTCCAGCACTTGAATGTGAGCATGTTCTGCACATCCAGATCGGTGTCCTTTCGCAAGAGGCTGGACCAAGGCTCCCCATGGGCGAGCTGGGAAGAGGCCACTGGGGATGTGCCTAGCGGGAACCAGAGGGTTCCCTCCCTCTCTCAAACTTTGGTCTGATTCTGGCTGGTTTGGAAGGACCCTGCATCCTTTCTGGACAGTCTGCAAGTGCCTCCTCTGAGAGGAGGTGACGGTGACCGCAGGGTGTCGCTGGTAGCCTTAGCCACAGGGTGGTGACACAGCCAGTGACACAGCTGGACGCACCGGCGCTTTGGTACAAAAGGGGGTCTGTGCCAGAGACCTTGCTGGTGTGGGGCAGAGGGAGATGATGCTGCAGGGACAATGTGTCCGAGTGCTCTCCCTTCTTCTCTGCCTCTTAGGGATTGAAGGGAAGGCAGGAATGGCAGCCATCGCTGACCCAGAAAACTCCTGTGACCTAGAAGGCTTTGCCAGTGAGCTGAAAAAGGCCCTGCCACTGTACGCGCGGCCCGTCTTCCTGCGGTTCCTGCACGAAGTCTCCAAGACAAGTGAGCCACGGCGTGCGCGCTCTTACTGGGTGCAGAGCTGGGGCGGGAAACCTGGTTATGGAGGCTGATCTGTGGTAGGGTCAGGATGGAGCCCCTCTGCCCCGTAGAGCCCCTCTGCCCCATAGAGCCCCTAGCCAGTTCCTCTGGTTTGGAGGTGTGGGGGTGCAAGGCTGGGTCTGGGGCAGCACAGGGGCAGTGGGGATGGGAGTGTGTGCAGCCGGTGACCCCTCATTCCTTCTTCTCTCCCCACTCCAGGCACTTACAAGTTCCAGAAGATGGAGCTGCGGAAGCAGGGCTTTGACCCCGCGGTGGTGAAGGACAGGTTGTACTTCCTGGACTCCAGGCAAGGCTGCTACCTGCCGTTGGACCAGGCAGCGTTCGGCAGGATCCAGTCAGGACAGCAGAAGCTGTAACTGGTGGGGCTCAAGCAAGGCACTTCCTCGAATCCTGCTAGGGAGAAGGGGGCAAGGCAGGCGCTGGGGAAGAAGAGGTTCAAGGAGCGATATAAAGGCACATTAGAGATTTTATTTGACGAGTTTTACAGATAACGGTTTGGGGGGAACGCAGGGGGGACAAAGGGGAGGGGGATGGTTACATACCAAAGCATAGACTCATTATGGCTTTATTTTCTACTTGGTACAGTGGTGGTGGTCCTGTGCCATGGGAGGGGCAGGGCCCCGGCCAGTTGAGGAGGGGTGGGGTGCCCCTGCCATTCCACTTTGCTTTTCCTGTCTTTCCCTCCCTTTTCCTGCCTGCAGCAACCCTTCCTCGTGAAGGCCATGAAGGGACCCATGCTGGGCTCTTTCCCCACTCCTCCACCAAGCAGCCAGCTCCTCCTTGGCACAGGGCCCCTGCTGGCAGAGGGAAGCTGGGTGCCAGGCGCAACCCCTGCCCCCTGCATGGCCCCACCGGTGTGTTTCTGCTGTGAATCAGGGGAGCAGGGTAGCGCTGGGCTCAGGAGAGGGACAGGGATGTGTTTCTGCCATGCCTTGCTCTCTCCTGGGGATGACATTTCTATTTTTCACAATCACACGCACATCATATTCTATTATATATATATAATACATGCTGACTTTTTTTTTCCCCCAATCTTAATTTATTGTCTGCACTTTTGAATGTGTCCCGGGTTTGTGCAGTAGGTGGAGGAGCAGCCCAGACCTGTCCTCTCTTGGAGAGTCCTTTTCTCTCACAGGGAGACGGGACGCTCATCTGGGACTGATTCTCCTCTTCCAGCGTGGGTGCAGCCATGTATGTCCTTGTGGCCTTGCTCCATGGTGAAGGACATGAGCGAACCCCACTATCTTGTGGACACTTCTCTGGGTCTCTTACTTTCACCTTTCGTGGATGCAGCCTTGTTTCGTGCACCTTCTCGCTTGCAGAAAGCAGGTGGGAGAGTGGGAATGAAGGGCCTGGTTTGCTTAGACGTACTCAGCACCACGGAGCAGCTCTTGGGGCTTTCCTGCTGCGATGTCTGTGCCCTGAACGTGGGAGGCAACTTGCCTAGGGGAGAGAAGGTCTCCGGAGGGTGGTCTCTGTGAGAGCCTGACTTCACGTGCTCTGCATCCCTTCCCGCAAGAGCCCTCCCTGTCTCTACTGCAGAAGATGGGCCCTGAACTGAAATGTCCATGTTAAACACCTGACTTGCGCTATGTGAATTCTCTGCGTTATGTCTGCTGTGAAACAGCCTTAGCAGCGATGTCCGATTGCAGTCCTCGGAGATCACGCAGAATTGTCTGTTCCAGAGAAAACTCCGGGTTGGGGTTTATTCTTTTTTTTTTTGTGATTTGTTTTGATGCTTTTAGCAGGGTTACTCCTTAAAATGACATCTGTCTTTTGTGAGGGCAGGGTGTGTCTGCTCTTCTAGCTGTGCTTCCACACCAAGGTACCTGCCTGCCCCAGTCTGTCCTTACAATTAAATGCCAATATGGTCTACGCTGGAGTTTCCTACCTCTTCCTTGTGCAGTTCTGCTCTGTGTGGAGAGGCGGGCAACTGTGCCGGTTTGGGAGCTGGGACCTGCCACTCCAGATCACGACCTCCCTGTGCAGACTTTAGTTCATCTCGGAGCAGGGGGAAGCAAGCCCCTTGCTGCTGGGTTTGATGACTGGGTGAAAACAACCTATTGATGAGACCCTCCCCAGACCCCTCCACCGACTCCCCACCCCCCCTTTCTCCTGGTCCTGTTCTCAGCATTGCCATCCCATTTTGTCCTGGCCCAGTTCTCCCTGTTCACCCTGAAACATCTGGCTCCTCTGCCCCTCTCCTGTTCCCTCTTTCCTCTTCCTGCTGCTTCTCTTCATGTTTGGCCACGCTTAACCTTCCAGCTCATTTCTGTCCTTGAAGACAAGTTTTTTGGTACCTATTCCCCCTTCCTTACTGCCAGAACCATCTTTTAGACCCTCTGCATCCAACCCTGGGGACAGGAGAGACCAGCTCCTTCATGGTATGCAGGTACCAGGGATAAATGTCTTGCATGAGCCTGGGTGAAGTGTGTTGCCTGGCGAGACGCACCATGGGAAAACTGCTGGAAATTTGCATCCATTATATACCAGATGCACCTTCAGGCTCAAATTGATGGCTTCTCCAGCTTCTCAAACTCAAATTAAAGCTTTTCGCTTATTCAATGCCCTGGACACAGTGACTCTGGGCAAGGCCCAGCTCGGAGCTGCATCTGGCCTCTGCAGACAACTCCAGGTGGGGACGAGGACGGGAGGAGCGCGGTGGCAGAGCAGCGTGGTCCGACGCTGCTCCTGGCAGGGCACAGCTCCTGGGACAGCCTCTGTCCCGAAGCAGCCCCCCAGCTCGGTGGAAAACAGGCCTCATCCCCACAGCCCTGCAGTGCTGCGGGGCTCAGCCTTCAAATGAGGTGGGTTTGCCTGTGGGGGTTTGTATTTAGGGGCTTGGGGGTGTCCCCCGGCCTCGGGGGGCTGGTGCAGGGTGTGCAGCGATGGCTGCCACCTCTGCAGATGCTCCGGTCTCACTTTTGGACGCTGTTCCTCTCGCAGCCGCCGGTGGAGGGCGGGCTGGGCTCGGCAAATGTCTCACCTCAGGGGGGACCTCTTAGGGGCTCCCCTGGGGTCTCACAGCCCCCCCAGAGGGTTCAGAGCACTGGGAAGCGGTGGGGGGGTGCAGGGGGGTTACCCACGCAGGAGACAGGTCAGACCCTGTCTGAGGTGGAGAGGAAGTTTCGGGTACAGGCGATCGTGGTGGGTGCAAGGCCAGCAGCAAGCCCAGGCGCTGGCGTTCCCCTCCGCTCAGGAGCCTGTGCCTGGCGGAGACTTCGGCAGCACCGAGGTCACCCCGTTGTGCCAGGCGGGTGGTGGGCAGCGACCCAAACCCCCCGGCCTCACCCAGCCCTCGGCTAAAGGGAACGGGTGCGAGCTTGGCCTCCCCAAAGTCAGCCCTGCGGGTCGTTGGTGGAGATGGATGGTTTGCAGTGATACAGGAGGATACGGGAGCGCTGCTCTCCCTTCCTGGAAGAGATGGCCGTGCTGCCCTGCTCACAAAGCCACTCTGAAGGAAGAGGGGCCGCGGGGAAAGGCTCAGCGCCGTGTTTCCATCTGTCTGAGAGCAGGTTAGGTTAAAAAAGCCAAGCAAATTCTACATTCAGCACACTGCCTGCTAAACGCAGATGCAAATAGCTATGGAAGTATGGCTGTTACTAATTTGCAAGTAAGCCCATCCAAGTGGAGACTGGCTTGTATTGTTGGGTTTTGGAGATGGATGGGGATTATAGGCACAGCCGAGGCCTGTGCAAGGAGCAGGATTTAGCCCTTCCTGATGCCAACAGAACCGAGGGCTGGGACCTGGCTGGAGCATAGCAGGGAGCTCACCCCGAGCCCTGCGTTCCCAGCCGGCTTCGAGGGGGAGGAAGGTCACAGTTGCAGGGCGCGGGCAAGAGGAGCAGGATGGGGCCCCCCCAAGGTGAGAGCTCCTGTTCTGGGGAGACAGGGGGTGCTGAATGACTGGGAAGCAGCTCAGCAAACCGGGGGGCTCTGATACACAGGCCTTCGATAGAGGGGACCTGCAGAGCTCAGCGGTACCAAAGGAGCGCGGTGCTGTGCCAGAGGGCTGGGGCATGCACGTACTGCGTACGCATGCTTCTGTGCTGGGTTTCCCAGGGAGAGGAGAGCCCCATGACGGTGTGTTCATAGCTGTGAGTTATGCTGTAAGGAGCCACCCTGCCTGGCGATGCTGACACCACTGCGGCGTTGGGAGGATTAAAAGTAGTGGCTCTAGTCCCCGCTGGAGATCTGGTGGCTGGGGACAATTCTCAGACCATTTTGGTCATGGTTTTCCTTACTGAGGAGGGTTTTTTCGTCCTTGGCAATGCTTTGAGACTCCCTGCAAAACCCAGCTACACCAATTAGGGTTTTTCTGCTGGCTGTCAGCTTTGGGTTGAAATCCCGGGGCCTTTTTAAAGTCCCAGCTCTTCTGGAAAAATGAAGCCTAGGTGCAAGCGTCCCTGAAGCTCTCAGCCCAGGAATACAAGTGCAAGTGCGGTACTGAGCCCGGGATCAATGCTGGGAAAAAATGCTTCCAGCAGAGGCATGTTCGAAAAGAAGCAGCCGGTGCTTAATCATAGTCTGGTTTTTTTAATTTCTTTTTATTTGTGCAATTTTAAGGAAGAAGCTAATTGAATCTTCTTTCTATGATTAGAGACACCTTGCGAGACTTATCTCTCTCCTTTGATCAATAAACTAAAGTCTGGCTCAACACCTGTATATAGATAAAAGTACTATATATAAAGTATGAGGTATTATTCTTTTTTAATTAAAATACTTAAAAAGCTGTTTGCATGAGGTTAAGAAAACATTAAAATCCTTTCCTGGGTTTTAATTTAAGCAAAGCCAAAGAGCTTTACAAAACAAATATACTTTTCACCATGGACATGACTGCTTCTCCCAGACCCTGCATCCTGGACAGTGACAATAATATTAAGAAAAATAATGCTGCAGCTTTCTCTCTGATCAGCGTCTCTTTCCAACTCTAGGTCCAGCTCAGCCAGGCCATACTTGGTGTGCAAAACTGGAGTGTATTTTAACCTAAGTGCAGGTGGGGGCTTTGCAGGCTGCTCAGGACCTTTCTGGGTGAAATTCATTTCTGCTGCTGAGAAAGTCTGTGACAATCTTTAATGCCGCATCTCTCCAGCCTCCTCCCGCCACTCTTGGCATGCTGGAGTCTTCCCAAACAATGACAGCCACCCGCTCCTCCGCACGCTGGCGAGCTAGCTTTGCCTTTAAGCAGCATCAGGGAACTATTCTGGACTAAAGAAGGGCCTATCCTTTGGTGCACTCTTTAGAAATGGAAATACGCGATTCCCCTGAGTGGTTCCAGTGTAACCAGGAGCAGGGCCAAGGATGGCTTCTCCCCCTCCAGTTTGAAGGAGCTGTGTTGCAGGGGATTCAATCAAAATGATCGTCTGTGGGGAGCGCCTGCGTGTGGCAGGGAAGGGACGGCAGCTTTCCTCCTTAAAGCAGAAAGGCTTCACTGAGGAAGCAAATGTCTTTAGGGCTGTTTGCAGCTTAGCTCCTGAACAGCACGGGATGGCCGGGCTGTGCAGCAGGGTGAGGCTCGGGGATCAGGGAACGGGTCCTGCTCTACGCTTTTCGAGCCTGGCCCATTTCAGTGGTAAAGCCCATCTTCCAAAATAACCCGGGGTTTGACCCTCTTTTCTCCTGGTTAATTAAAAATCCCACCTATAGGCACAAATGATGCCAGGCCAGGCTCTGGGAGAGCTTTGGGCAGTTGGGGTCATGCAGTACAGTCTGGCAACCCTGGGAATCACAGGCGATGGTGACTGTCAGAGGCCGGGACATCCCCCTGCTCGGAAGGGGGGTCGTTGCCCTGATCTCCCCAGATCCCTCGCTAAATATTCCCAGTTTGTGAAGTGGGGTACGACCCCTACATGCCACATCCTCCTCGGTATGGCCCTGCCTTCCTCTAGCCCCATCCTCGAGGGTGCTGAGCAGCCCTCCCCAGGGATGCCAGCATCTCGCCAGCCCAAGCAGGAGTCGGGGTCTGATCCTGCCCTGGAGGTGACACCTCCCATAACCCGCACGAGGCCCTGCACACCCCCGGCGCTGTGCCAACGGGCCGAGGAAGCGAGGGCAGCGAGAGCCTCCCTCCTCGCCTCCGGCCATCCAAGTGGCCTCCGGCTCGGCCGCAGGAAGAGGCTAACAGCGGCGGGCGAGCCACCTCGCCAGCTTTGAGTATCACTTTCAGCTATTCTGAAGGTTAAACGCCTGTTTAGAGCTCCCTATTGAAGGTAGAGCCGGGGGTGCGGCATTGTTCGGTCGCCCTCCCGCTTTGTCTGGCCGCTTTCAGGGATGCCCTGAAAGGGAAGCGGCCCCCCCAGCCCAGCACCCCGGCAGAAGGGCTCCTGGGGGAGAGGCGCTTCCTCCCGCCCTAATGACATTCAGGCCTCCATCGGTTCAGCTCCCGCTTTCTTTCTGCTGCAGTTTAACCCGGGCACAGAGGCCGGGCTCCATCTTACTGATCTCTGCTTGACACCCAATTACCACATGAATGGGAGAGAAAGGCTGCAAAAGGCTTTAACTCCCACTGACCCTCCTTCCCCTCTGCCTGCTTCCCCCTCTCCCCGTCCTACCCCCTCGCCTTTCTCCGGCGGAGGGAGTTCAAAACTGAGACGGGGGAAATCAAACAAAGCCCCGAGTAAGGAAACCCATTGTCACCGCCTCTGCGATGGCTCCCCTTTCGCCAGCTATTGTTCCCCTTGAAGTTTGACTTGCTGTGTGGAAGGATGCGAGCAGCTGTTTGCGCATTCCCCTGATGTTTTATTGAAAAATAATTGAATCGTCAGTTCGCGGCTCTCTGATAAAATGTTTCGTCGTAGCACCAGGCCCCACAGTATTTATAAACTGTGTTTCCCTGTAAAACGTGATGGTGACCTAAACCATTTCCTCCAGAATAAATCCTCGGTGGAGGGATGGAGGCATGCCCCTTCTGCACTCGGGGGGGAGAGAAAAAGCATGCAAACAGCAGGGAAAAAAAAAAAAAAGCCAGCACCGAGACAAAAGAAATTAAACCCTCTTTATTGCCAGAAATTAAACCCTCAATTTCCAACCTGTTCTTTTGTTTGGCGCAGTTGACTTTGTGGGAGGGGAAAGGCAGGTGCAGCCAGAGCGCCCTGGTCGGCTGCCTCTTGCCCCCATAACCGGGGTGAGCACCACAGCTACCTGGGGACGCCTGGTCCTGCCCAGCGCCGTTCCACGCGTGGGACCAAGTGAGGGATTGGGCATGGAAAATTGGGTATAAAAAAAGAGGTTTAGCTTAAGCAAAGCACAGTAGCACATCCCTGAGTTTGAACGAGAGACAGCATGTGCCAGCGAACTGAACCCCGGGGTACACGTTCAAGGCAGGAGCCTTGTCTTTCTCTAGTTTTGCTTTTTATTACCTGTTTATCAACTACCATCCATGTTTACAGCTGTTCAGAAATAACAATGTCAGCATTATACTTTCTCGAGGAGATTACGTGCTTGCTGTCCCCATCCCCAAGCATATGCCAGAGAATTTGCAATGCTCTGATTTCAGCACCCGGCACGGAGACGGGACTCGCTCCTCTTCCCAAGTGCACCATGTCCATAAAAATGTCCCCCATACCATATCTCCTCGCTGCTCGCTGCTCGCTGTCTGTATTTCCAGGGCAATTGTTAACAGTAACCAGCTTTGAATGCTTGAATGAGTCAAATTGGTATTTATGATTACTGTTCTCTTTAATTTCTTTTTGCTTTTCCAGGGAAGTACTAACACTAAATCTGTAACATTTTGTTATATTTCTATAACTTGGGAATCGAGATTCTTTTAGGAGCCAGTTCTCCTATTATTTGGTTTCATAAATGATTTCTGGAAGCAAGAAGAATAGCTCATATAAAACCATAACTGCAAACACTGATCTGGAGTCCAGATTACCAGATCCTCTGTGTACAGAGTGCTTCAGTCATTTCTGAAGTGTATAGAAGTAAGATTTTTGTCCAAGGCTTCTTTTCTCAGCCAGTTTCCCATATGATCGGTTCAACATCCTGGTCCGTGTCTCTGAGATACCCAAAAGCCTTGGGATTTAGAGATATTTAAAATCCAGCTGGAATTTTTGGATGAAGACCACGGTCAACAGCTTCCCGTCTCTGCCATCATGTAACCCCAGCAGCGACAGCAGCGTTCATCTGCGCTGGGGACCGGCCTTTCCTGGGGCCCAGCCCGGAGAATGATCTCCTCTGAGAACAAAAGGCCATTACAAACACCACCACCTTCTGCTCTCGGGGTTAGGCATACTCTGACCCCAGTTAGCATAAACGAAGAGCAATCTGTCTGCGTAAATTTATGCCCCTTATACATAATGCACCATGTATATACGTATGTGCATGTGTACACGCATACATGTCTTTTTTAAATCCAAACCCTCTGCTGAGTGGAAGGAGTGTTAAGGGGCTTCAGTTTCTCCATCAGTGCTGCCCAGTGCAGCTCCATGTTGTGGGGGAGAAGAGCCTGCGCCGTTACACAGCCCAGCTGTCACCGCCATGGCTGCATCCCGCCCGCGTACACGCTTCTCCCTCTGGGGACGGGAGGAGAAAACAAACAGGCGACAGATGTGAGCCGCGTTGTTTAACATGGTGCTAGAAGGTGCCCGGTGCCGCAGGGATGCGCTCGCGGGGAGAGGCTGCCCCGAGCAGAAGGAGATGCTGAACCGCCGCCTTTTCTGAGGCGCAGAAGCACATCTTCCACGGTTGTGACAGGAGCGGTCGTTAGTCTCACCCGGCCTGGCTATTTCTGCTTCCCCACTAAAAATTCAAATTAACTGCGAGGCAGCAGGTTGGCTTCACCGCTGGGAAACGTCTGCTGCAGCTCCTTGCGTTTGCGCAGCTGAAGCATTCTCAACATGTGAAAAAGGGCTCTGTGTGTAGCAAGATGTGAACTTAATGAAGAAATAGGTATTTTAAAATAACATCGCCTGGCGTAAGAGCCTAGCGCGCACCTCTGGAGGAACGGGCCTCCCTTCCAGCAGCCCTGAGGAAAGCGTGCGCCCGGCCGTTGGGCCCCGGCACTGAGGAAGCTCCGCTGAGGGCTCTCCCTAGGCCAGGCCAACCGCCCCGGCGCGCAGCCCGCCCACCCCACCTTCGCCGCGGACCGCGGCCGGACCCCGGGGCGCCCCGCGGGGCCCTGCGAGGNGCCCCTCGGTGAGGCGGCCGCGGCCCTGAGGCGGAGCGGCTGTTGCGCGCGGCCTGGGGGGCCGCTACGAGCTCGTTTGGGCCCGGGTGCCGCCGCTGTCACGGGGCCTCGGGGCTGCGGCCCGGGCTGGCGGGCGCAGCCGCCCCCCGGGAACCAGGCCAGGGTGTCAGGCACCGCCGGGAGGGGCCGGGCCCCGCCGAGGCTGTTTCCCGCAGCGCGGCGGTGCGGCCCTGGCCCCCTCAGTGCTGCCCCGGTAGCGCGGTGGGGGGGCCGGGCTGCCGCCGCCCTGCCCTGCCCTCCTGCGCCGAGGCGCGGCGTGGCCTCGCTGGCGTCTCTGTGAGCGTCTTGTACAAGCCCTTTCCTTTCTCCCCTTTTAACTTTTTTTTTTTAAATTATTAAAATTATTTATAAAAACTTTCCACTCGTTTTTCGGCTTTTTTTCTCTCTACAGGTACATATATGTGTGTGTTTTTACGTGTGTGTACAAGCGCACTCGCTTTGCTTTGTGCTTCAGTTAGTTCAGTTCAGTGTAAAACAGCCAGGTTCTCGCTTTGTAGCATTTCGGTTTTCAGGTCTTCGTTGCTGTAGTGTCTGCATTGCTAACGCTCTGGCTCTGGGAAGTTAAAGTGTTTGAAGTGGAAGTCTGTGCATATCTGTGGAAATACTTGTATTATTTTGTTAAAGCCTCCTTTTAGCAGAAGCTAAAAGGCTGCTATTTATTTGCTTTTTCCCACCCTTTCACGAACATAGAAATGCCATAACCCTTTAAATACCCTTCTCCTTAAGAATCCTTTCCTCAGTCTTTCCCACTTCCAGCTGCAGTAACTCTCCTAATTTTCCCAGAAGAGTGAGATGCATTTTTGCTTCCCTTGGAAATGCATAAATGAGCTCTCTATGTACAAATCACAGCTGAGTTCCCCCCAGCTAGCGCATTACAGAAGGACCTTATCTTGCAATCTACATTTCCCGCTGTAACAAAGCGTGACCTTGTTTTCATTACATAAAAAAATGTTTTTCATATAATTGCTGTGACTTGTTCTCTCGCATGAATCTCAGCTCATGTTAATAATCGCTGCTTCAATTTTCGGATAACTATTTTTTGTGAGCTGGTGGAAGAACACCAACAGAGTGCTCTTTAGGAGAGTTGCTGCATATAAGTAATGCTGCTGAGGGCATAACAAGGGTTCTGTTGTGCTCTTCCATTGCAGAGCCAAGAAAACCTAGTGTGGCATTTTAGATATTGAATTTAAAGGACCTTAGTAACGCCTGGATGTATCTTTGTTGATATTTAGGTGGCAATTATTTATTTTAAATACTTCTCTTTGTTGTGTTGGTTTCCAAGGGGTGTGAGGCACCAATAAGTTCCCAGAAAGTAACTTCATAAGAAAATTTTTCTAAAGTAATCTACGTTTAAGTTGGAAGAAGATTTTGCCACAATTATATGCCCTTTGAAAACGGGTTGGTCATTTTTCTACCTCAGTTGAGTATCAAGTGAGTTGAGTTTTTTAAGTTTCCTAATTGTTAAAACTTTGGCCATCCTGTTCAGCCTAGAGTCCAGACCTCACACCATCTGTTTCCATGTCCCATATCTTAAAGTAGCATTTGTGTTTATTATCCATGTCCCTATTCACACAATAAAGTTTTATAGTTTTCGAAGACTGAGTTTGGCCTGTGGCCTCGCAACATCAGGAAAACTGATTTATGTTTGTAAAGTTCAAGATTTTCACAATTGTTCTTTTTCCAGAAAAGGCGTATAGGTGAGGAGCTTGCTGAGGCTTGTAAGTTGCAGTTACAAAAATAAATTATTTTTTCTAAGAGCCTAAGGAGATTAGGTACCTGGACCCAATTTAAATCCCTTTTTTTTCAGGTGTGAGGACCAGCTCCTGTACGTGCCAGCCTCTGCGTATTTTGCTCACGCTTGATCTCTTGTGCTTGCAGAGGCCATCACTTAGTTATCTGAGGCTAGTCCCCCAGAACGTTCTGAAGATCAGAAGAGAGGTGTTAATCAGGTTGTTCAGTGGAGGAAGATTGTGCATTTATTTATTTGTTTTTCCTTTAACTTGCCACCATCATCGTTTGCTCTGCTTGCTTCTCCCAGTAAGTCCCTCCCAAGAGGGAACGCTTTGTAGTAAGTAGATCAAGAAAGGGTTGCCAGGACTCAAGGGCTGCTGGCTCTGCAGCTGACTTGCTGTGTAACCTCGTGTGAGTCATTTCCTCTCTCTGTTCACAAGTGAAAACCGGGGGAATATTTATTCCAGAAGGATGCTATGATTTTTCACGTTTTGTGAAACGCCTTGAGACTTCTGGCTAAAAGGTGTTAGGGACGAGCGATGTTGGATGTTGTGTGGTGTTGTTTGAGTTGAAGCAATGCCGATTGCTGAAGGGAGAGGAAAGGCATTAGGCTAGACGCGGCACGGCGGTTTGTAAGCGCTTTGGGACGGGAGCCATCTTCCTGTTCTGTTGGGATGATGCCTGGCACCGTGGGGTTCTGGCCCGCGACGGAGCCTCCTGTATGTGTTGGCGATGGGAGATGGCAACTTCCCCTACGAACTTGTGGTTTGCGAGAGGAAAAAAACACAAAGAGAATCCTGTGCTAAATATAGTCTGTGTCATTTGTTTTCTCTGTTGTGGCATCTATGTAAATCGCCTCTTTTGTACTGTCTTCCTTTTGACAATAAACCAAAATCTCAGTGGTTCATTGTTTTTATTTCAGAGGTGGTGCAGAACTCTTGTTCGATGGTGTCAAAAAGCATCAGGTGACTTTGCCCTGTCAACCAGAGCCTTGTGAGTATCAGAACCTGTTGGATAACTTGAAAGAATGACAACAAATGAAACAAAGCTGGTTTGTACAGCAGTTTCCTTAGTTGGCAACAAGAATCAATGTCTTTTAAAAGCACTTTCAGACATGCTGTGGATCAGATAGCTTGGCAACGGTTAGTCTTCAAAGTAAATACCAAGCAGAAATAATCTGAGCATCTTTCCTGTCCTGTAAGCGCTTGTGAATTGAGTCCTTCCTTAAGACTTTTGCCTCCCTCCTCCTGGATAGACAACAGCCTCTAATGTTTCCATTGAGTCTACATTTGTCTTGCATGATACTTGAAACCACCAATAACCTTCTCTCTCCCTTGTTTCTCCTTGCCTGTTCTAAGGTTTCCAAGAGGCATATATATACGTGTGCGTATGTATGTAGTGTACAGATGTGTGGGTGTGTGTATAGCAATGTAACATTAATGTATTTTATCTACTCATTTGACTTTCAAGTATATATAATCATTTTACATTAACTATGCAGCTGAAAATGGCAAAGCTAATGCTCGAATATGATGCTGGACATCCTGCCTATAGCATTCCCTACAATAAAAAATAGGATGCTGTTAAGCTAAAGGCTTGAGTGTCCCAGTGATAAACAGCCATAATCTCTGGTTTGTGATTTGGAATATCAATACTGAGAAGTGCTGTACTAACTCTCTTGTTTCTCCTTATGTGTGTGCATACTTCCGTTGCAACGTAATTTTGCTACAGGTATGTTTTGAATTCTTCCAGCTAGATAGCAATGCTTTGTGCTATTTGAGAGTGGGATTATAAACCCAAATAATACAAAGCATGAGAGAATGTTAACAACTAATATCTCATGAATGGCTAATACTGTAATCTGTGCTGTGACCGTTCAGGCCTGAAATCTTCTTGCTATGCCTCGAAGTAATTAGAGATTGGTAGAAGCACTTTTGATGCTTGGACATAAGTACGTGTAATTCAAATATAATAGGAGCACTGGAATAGTGTGTTATCTTGTGGTTAAGGACAGGGACTAGGGATCCAGAAACATGACCTGATGCTAATTTGCTTTGTGATTTTAGTCATGTTGCTTAGCTTTCCCCTGTTGCTAGTGAAGTAGTAGTGATACTTAAATGTATCACAAGAGAGTTCAGCATTAAATTCCAACACTGTTAAAACACTTAAGATCCTTAAATGGTAGATAGTAAAGAAATGCCAAAACACTCATTTACTTGGTGTATAACTTAGGGGCTAGAGCATCATTTTCTTCAGTGTTCTGTACATTTAAAATACCCCCTGATATCCACCACATTGGTGGTGTTCAAACCACGATCAGATGCTCAAGAAGAAGGGGTTATTATGAGAGATGTTTATTTCTCCCAGGGGAAGGTGGGGAGTAATATCAACGAATGATTCTTCTAGCCCGATGGTTGTCAGCGGTGCAGTTGTATGTGGCCTAATCTATTCCCACTTGAAATTGCTGGGAAGACTTCTATACACTTTGCTAGGAGCTGGTTTTATCCTGAAGGATAAATCTTTCCCTGAAGATCTGGCTCAGCCTCTGGGTTCAAACTCATGATCTCCAGTAATCCATTCCAGATTCATCCAACATGTTATTGCTCCCAGCTTTTCACGCTGCCTTGTTTTTCAGGTGCTGCCATCCCTGTAACAACAGTGGCAGAATAGACAGTGTGCCCACTTGCCAGCTCCCCGGGTTTGCAGCTTGCTGTTTTCATATGCATTGAGTGACAGGGAGGTTTCAGTTTTTGGGCAGGTTGTGGATTGCAGCAGCTGAGGAGCAGACACTGAGTTGTGAGGCTTCTGCTATAGTGACATTTACACCCGGCACAGGGAATGAGTATGCAGATGTGTGGTTAATGTCTGACAGTAAGGGATCGCTGGAGACACCCCTCATAATATTTCTGGATGAGAATTATGTTGTAGAAGTGAGGAATCAGTAGAAATGGATCAGAAACATGTGAATAAGAAATTTGGTACATTCTTGTCGTTTTATATTATTCCTAATACCTTGTATTTTCCTCATTCACATTAAGAAAGTTTAATTCACCTGTCTCTGGGTAAATAAAGATATATGTGGTATGTTCCCTACTGCCCTCGTGCAGCTAGAATTACAGTGATCTGAGAAATAAAACAGCTCAGTTCTACTCGGTGCATCCTGTTGCTTACCTTACCCCCTATGTCCATCACTTAATACGCTGAGGAAAGGTCTGTAGTATGAACACTGCTTGAAGACCTACACTTCTAACCCCGTTTTCAGTGATTTCATTAGCTATCAAGCTTATTTTTGGCCATTTTGGTCTCTCTTACCCACTCTTCCTTTCTTTCTAGGTTATTTTTGTCTTTGTCCTCCTTTTTGCAGAGCAGCTGCTTCTCTCTGGGACATTGGATCCAGCTATATTTTAATTGTTTAGGCATTTTTATATATATCCTAGAGGTGAGGGGAGGTGGAAAATCACATGAAGAAATACCTACAAATATTTATGTGAATAAAACAAGCTGTGCTCCATAATTGACAAGGGCAGTGTTCTCTGAATGATAATAATGTTGTTTGATCAAATTATTGTGTGGTCATTTCCTTTTTCCTGGTAACAGGCACTAGGTGCAAAGTAGGTGGGTTCCAGATCCAGTTAACTTTTTCAAGAAGATTTGATCCTCTATCCCATCTCTGCCTGGAGATGGGCTCCTGGAGGGATTAGGAAAGGCAGGAGGAAGGAAGCTGCAAATGGGACAAGAGCAAGCCACGAGGGATACAGCTGTGTGGCGGGACCTATTTTTATTATCCAAGAGGCTTTTTGTATCCTAAGGTCAGTAAAATAGCAGTTCTGTATTTTCAAAGCGGAGCTGTCTTAGCCTCCATGTTGAAGTTGCTGCCAAGTAGGAACTTAAAAAGGTGTGATATATCTGTTTAGGCAGGCAGATTTACATAAGCCACACTTTGTACAGGACTGTGTAATCTTTTAGAGCTGTTGCGGAAAGACGACCTCAAGTTAAAGAAGAATCTTGTCCCACATTACTGGCTATTTTGATGATCTTATTGATAATGCTGTTAGAGGATCTAAAGGCATTAATGCCCTGTTGGCTTATTCTGCATAAAAACAGTGTGTGTGGGAGAAAGCAGCTGGGGGAATAACGATATTTGTCACATGGAGAGAGGATTAAATTGGCAGGGAAATCAACTTTATTTTCAAGCATCTAAAAGGCTATTAGAGACAATGGAGCATAAAAGAGAGAAACCCTAAATTAAAAACTGAAAATGTATTTGGCAGCCTCCTCCTGAAACAAGCCACAGTAATTTAACCAAGTGCTTCAGTAATCAAATAGATCATTGTATGACTGCTCTGCAAGTGATGCCGGAGCTCCTTCCTCCATCTCGCTGGGACTCACAGTGGTGGATTTGTCTGTGGCCACACGAATTGCATGGACGCTGTTGGAAGGGTAGGAAATCACTGGCATTGTTTAACCCTTGTAGTCATTTCAGGTTTAGCTCAGCAGCGTCATGCTGATGAAGAGTGTTTACAAAACCCCTCTGCTGTGCTCTCTACTGGATGTTGTATCCGGAGATTGGGGCTGTTCGTAAAGTCTCTGGCAGTTGTGCTGCAGGCTGCTCAGCTACAGGTTCAGGCCTTTGAATTGCAACTTCTCCTGTGGTTTTAGTGATGGGACTTGTGTTCTTGGAGCAGCAGTGACCAGTTTCAGCAGTGATCGCTTGGACCTTCTGGGGTAATCAAGAATTCACTGAGTGTTTTGGCACTTACAAGTCTGGAAGGATAAATTTTTAATCAGTGTGTTTTGGTAATTGTTTGTGGTTTCCCTTTACCAAAACCCCAGGGAAAAAGCCTGTTGCTAATCAGATTTTTTTTACAGGGAAAATTAAAATAATCTGCCAAGTGCTGCTTATGTTAAATCCCCGTTGAGAAGAGCATGGTCTGCTCCTTGAGAGCTTTGCTTTCCAGGGGCCTTGTTCTGCGCAGCGTGGAGGACTGCCGGGGAGTTGGGAGCATTCATCTTCTCAGAAAAGAGCCTGGGGATCTCAAGAGATCAGACCTGTGTTACAGGCAGAGAGGCTTAAAAAATACAGCATGGCATGTGTTCAGAGTTGACTGGGGTGCTATGCCAAAACAACGTGTAAAATCAAGATGCAGTTGGCATCGGTTGTCTGTAAATGCCCAGTGCTAGATAGTACATCGTAGTTAAGTTATTAATATTCTTGAATGCTTTTATTGCTCTGTTTATTATTCCTAACATTTTAAGACTTGCACAGAAGAAGGAATAAAAATATATTTGGTAATGCAGAGACCTATTAGAAGAATGATAAAAAACCCCACATAGCTCTATGGAATTTCAGGCATTCAAATCTTTTTAACCACAGTGTATGGTACTCGCAGGTCTCAAAGGACTTTGGGGTTATTCCCCTGCTTGTGCATCTCTCTTAGGCAGGTGCTTATGTATTTGCTGGCAAGGAGAGGGGACTCGGTGGGTTACCCAGGGTGGGACCTCAGGCTGGACTAGCTCAGCCCTGGATCCCGGCTGCTCTTTCTAGCAATCAGCGTGAGCAGCCGCGTTTGCAGCGCCGGGAGCCCGGCGTGATGCTGCAGGGCTGCCACTGCCGCCGCGATCGCTGCCACGTTTGCAGCCCTGGTGCAGGGCTCAGCGCAGCGGCTGCGTGCCGCTGTCCCAGCGAGAGCACGCGTCGCTTCTGCGCAAGGAACGAGTCCTTCGGAGGGAACGGGGAAACAAACGCGCGCCCTCGCAGGAGCAGTCCCAGCACTCTCCCGGGAGGCCACGGAGTCGCGTTACCGGATCAGCTCATCCCAACTCATTGTGGAAGGAGCTTCCCAGGCACTGAGAAACCAGCTCTTGTGTGTGACCAAATCCCTGGGATAACAAAGCCTGGCTGTTCCACCCTTCTTCCCAGCCGCTGTGTTGCAGTGCGGACACCTAGCAGGATAACCTTTCTGTGCCAGCCCCCCCGCTCTGCTCTCTCTTTTCTCTTGGTGGGATTTGCTGTGCTGACAGCACTGTTCAGAAGGTGGCAGCGGAGCAGGGCTGGGGAGGAGGATCCGGGCCCTTTAAACCGCTTAGCATGCGGTTCACACGGCTCCGGGCCAGCTGTTCCTTTCTCCTCCTGCCCTCACTCGCAGGAGTTGTTTGCTGAGCTCAGAGCTCCTGTGCAAAATTGCTTTTCAAAAGAGCCACTTTCTGCTTAATTAAACAATGAGCCGCCGTCCCTCTGCACATCTGTAAAGCTCCCTCTGCAGCCCCTTTATCCCACAAACTGCTCCATTCTTACCTCCATTCACTTGTAAATCTTACCCCCCCTCTCCTCCACCCTGATCATCTCACTGGCCCTTTCTTTTCCCCTTTCAAGTAAGACTGAGGGGCTTGGAGTATCTATGGGGGTGGCTGGGTTGGGTGGACAGGAATCGGTTTAATGGTGCTTGCCGTATATGAAAGTCTAATAATAGCAAAGCAGATCTGAGCCCGAAAGTGAGAGGTGAGGACTGAACTCTGCACGATTTCTGTATTTAGAGGAATAAAATCATGGCAGTTCCTGAGCCGAGCTGAGACACTGACTCATCCAGCAGCCAGAGGGGACACCAGCCACCAGCCAGGCTGGGAGGGGGGCAAGGACTTGACTTCAAGGCGCTTTCTGATCCAGCTGGCAGTGCCAGGGAGAGCCCAGCCCAGGGGATTCCCTCGGCCAGGCTGGCTTTGTGCAGGGCAGTGCCAGGCTGCCGGGGAATCCCTCTGCACAATGGCAGAAGCAGCCACCTTCCTCTGGGGTCTCACATCAGCTCTATGTAGTCTCTTGTAATAGTGATAAGGTTTTCCTTTTTATCCCTCGGTGCGTGTGCATGCACGCACAACCCAGAAGCTGGGAAAATAGGAGAGGGGAAATTTCAGTTTGATGGGTTTCGGCTAAGCTTTATGCCCATGGTTAGTAACGCATTCTCTGATTTGTCTTCCTGAGCAGCTTAAAAAAATTGACCAGCAACATTCAAGGTTAAGCAGGAGAAATGAATGGAAAAGTGATGAGGTGGGATATCTCCTTTATCACTGGGAAGGACAGATTATAGCCAGGATGATGCAATATCATCTAGTATAGATTGATAGGGAGGGATGAAGAAATGGGAGTTTGGTGCATTAGCAGGAGATTCCTGACTGCAAAACTATTAGACCATGGCACAGTCTCCTTGGGGTCTGGTAGCAGATCTACATTGCTCACGCATCTTAAAATCAGAACGGGCAAGGCTTGGGATGGTCATTTGTTAAGCTTAATACTGCAGTGGCAGAGGGATAAAATCACAGGACCTGTTAACAAGATGTTATTTTTAATGTCTGTGATTCCCAATCTGGCACTTCAGTGCTGGTGCGATAGTTTTTGAGGCTCTCTGGGTTTCTTCCTTTGACAATTTTGAACGAAAGGCAAGACCCTAGGCCAGCACTAGTGATCTGTGATCCTAATTAAAAGAGACGGTTTGGTGCGCTGGCATTTATTTGGGAGCCTGAAGTGACAATAGTGTTGGGTGTTACGGGATTAGATGCTCTGACTTTGGAAATGAGTAGGGATTAGGTTTACCCTGAGGATCAGCTCGGAGCTGCTTTTTTGGGAGCTGATGGATCTGGAGACTTGCTGCTGGCTAGCGAGTGGGATTGGAGATCCCTTGAACTTGTGTTCTCCTACCAGGGAGTGGAAGATCCCAAGCAGCTCCTCTCCTCTCCGGTTCATGAGCATTGTGATTAAAATCTCGGGGCTGAGAATTGCTGAGTGATGGCTGGGATCTGAGTCTTCGCTGCTAACAGGAGGGCTGTGAAAGACTCCTGTGATCCCTTACCCTTGTGTGGACACAAGAAAATGAGAAGAGCATAGCTCTTCTAGCTTAGAAGTGAGAAAAATATGTCATAACACAATTAAAAATTGCAGAAACCAAGACCTTGACGTTCGTCTGTAGCAGACAAGAACAGATGAGGGCAACAGTTGGGATTCTTTTGTGTCTGGTTGTAGTTACCCCCTAATTTTTTCCCTAGTACTTAAATCACTGCCCACTCCAGTGCGTGGCAGGATTGGCTTGTGCGCTTGTCAGAGAAAATGGATTTTGCTCTTGCTGCAAAATTTTGCCTTGCTGCTCACTCTGCGTAGTACCAAACCCATTTGCCTGTGACTCCATTTATATCAGCTATTCCAGGTCTTCTTCTGCAGTTTATGGCACACCATCATCGGCTTCAGCGAATGATTTGCATATCAGATGGGAGGCTGGAGGAGTCTGAAGGATCCCTTAGGTCAGGTTTTGTAACAAGCTCTTTTAGCGAGCAGGTTCCTGGAGGACCGTTGGATTCAAAAGCAGAGAGAAGGCATTCACCTGGAGGGGCAGCAGGTATCGGGAGCTGGTCTATTTTAAAAACAAGCTGTTTAGGTGGGAAAAGAGGGATACAAATTGTCTTTCCATACATTTCCATGCAGGCAGGGGGAATAATGGCAGAGGAGCGGCAGGGAAGGGGCTTTGTCATGGTTACAGGCCAGTGGCTGAGAATGTGGGTGGAGCGGCGCTCGTCCAGAGTTAGTGACCTCAGCAAATTGGAGCTCAGCCATGGTCAGTATGATAAATGATCTTATTCTGGGTCAAAGAAATGGTACCCCACAGGGAGGTATCCGCAAGGCGGCCCGGGAAAGCGCAGTGCTCTTGCAGCACTGACCCCTTAGTGACCAGTGCTGCATATATCTTATTTATTACAGACCAGAAGGGAATTTTCCATGGTTCGGCCTTTATAGGGTTCCCCTATTTCCCCAAAATAAGCTCCCAGTTCTGCAGCCAAGGCAAGAATATGGGTGTAATTACACCCTCTGGGTGCCCTTCGAGGCACTGTCTGCTTTGTGCAGGTTTGTATGTGGATTTTAAGGCAGGGGACACGGAGGTGTCTGGTCATTGTATGCGAGTGTGTGAATCTGCCAGCGACCTGTGCAGCTCCCTGGCAGCCAAGAGTTGCGTGTCTGTGTCAACTGGTATTACGGCTGAGCAAAATCCTTCTGCATTTCTGCACATTTACCAGTTCTGTGAGATCCTTCTAGTGCAACACCCAGCTTGGTGTTTCTTATTTGAGGCACCTGGTTTCTCTCTGCACACAGCAAGTGCCCCCTGTGCTGAGTTATCACTGATGAATCTGTCAGGCCCAGGAGGTTTTATTGAGCTGGGAAAGATCTATGGATTTCTGCCCTGGTTTTGAGGGTGCAAATGAACCTGGGCTGTTGTTCCAGCCAGTGCTAAAATGGAGTCCTAGATGCATTTCCCTTGCAGAGGAAGCTCAGCAGATTTTTCGTTAAGGAACAGTTGGGGTAATGCAAAAGATCAGGCCTTGGAGGATATGCAAGAGGACTGAGCAGACTGTGCAGTTCTGTCTGCCACAACGAGGAGTGTTTATGATGCAGCTGGGCTGAAAATGAGCCGACGCTGTTGGGTTTTTGTATGCACGCTCGCTGCAGTTTTTGCATCCTGTCCGCTTGCGTGACAAGCCAATGACTTTGTGTCACTCCAAGCACACACTTCGTTTTCCTGAGCTGTGTGTTTCGCTGGGTGATTTGTTTTATGCATGTATTGTGGGTTTGAGCTCCCATCTGTGCACTTGAACTAAGCAGTTTTCTCAAACGTTTGTCAGTTTTTCTTTTTTTTAATTAACTTTAGATTATTTTTCCTGAGAATTTAGAGAGGTTTGATGTACTGTTAGCACAGGCAACAGAAGCTGTCTCTGTATACAAATGAGACGGGGATTTCCTACCATGTGCTTCAGTCCCTCCTTTGCAGTTTGAGAATATTTCAGCTTCCTTGGCCAGTTCGCTCTGGCTTCTCTGCTGATGCTGCCAATGGTGAGGATAGTTAACAATAATTAGAGTGGATTTTTGGTGTGGGTATTTGCTGTGAATGAAACGGAGTAGGCTACCAAAAGCATTTCACTGAGACCATGCAGCAGTGGTAAAAATATATCATTACTGGGATGAGCTGGACTTGAGTTGGTGACGTGGGAGCAAAATGCTGTATTGTCTCAGCTCTCACCTGAACCTCACTCCTGGGCCAAAATGCATGGTTGCTTTTGCAGCCAAATGGCGGCACGTCTAGTACAGCTCTGCTCCTGCAAAGAGCAAATGCCTCTGTTTTGTGATGGCGGCCAACTTGAGAACAAACACGAGTGTAAAATTGCTGCGTTGTAGTGACGGTTTAACTTGTCAGCAGATGTGGTGCCTGACCAGGTTGAAATTTTTTTCTCTCCTCTATGTCACTTGTAGGGGACCTGCTGTTTACATAGCAAATCCTCAGCCCAGGGAGCTGGAAACCTGTTAGACCCGTAGCATAGTATCAGAAGGAAAATGTCTTAGGAATGCTACGTATGTCAACTGTAAGAGATAAGCGGTTGTGCTATAATTTACCTCTTATTATTTCCATCATGATAACATGCGGAGTCCTGAGCTATTGATCAAGACTGCTATTCGAGGCACTGAACTGCAAGATGGCTTCTCCCCAGACCACTTGCAATGGAAGTAATCTTGTTCCTTTTCAATATCTTACTTGTGGGAGATGGTTTTGGTGTGGCTCTGGTCATTTTTCATCCTTTACAATTGATTTGTTCTAGTAATATTGCTGTACAGAACGTAGAGACATGAAGGTGGGGCAAAAAATTCAATGCTGAGAAAGCAGCTGAAAGTATTACATCTTAAGGTTGGCTGCAGAGAAGGGGTCTTAATTTTCATTGATGTTTGGAGTGGGGAAGCTCCAGGCATGCACAGGGGTATCAGGTTTTTTTCCTACTGTCTAAATTCTTCAGTACGTGTATATGTGACTTCTGGGGAGGAGTAAATGAATGTAGGCTCAGGTGGGGCTGAAAATAACATTTATTATGGAAGGAGTAGGGGTGAGGGAGTCTTCCAGCTCAGCCTCGAATAAATCAGTCTTCTCGCCCCTTCGTCCAGGCTGCTTCTAGGTGGCTGTCTTTTATCCAGCTGGTGCAGCGTGTTTCTGTTTAAATGATCTCTCCTGAAAGGTCCCAGAGGAAAGGGCTGCTTATTCCACGCAAGGAGAATGGTATATGGCACAGCTCATTGTTGTGTGCCCTGCCGCAAGTGCATAAATATGAAACAGCTCACGGGCGTTGCTGCAGTGGGGCTGGTGTCCCCTTTGTGGTCCCCCCTCCTTCTCCTGAAGGCTCCTCTCCATCTTTCTTCCTCTCCGGCTTTCATTTCTTGGTGATGGAGAGCAGGAGCCATTTGGGTGTGAGATCCTGAGGGCTTTACGTTGCAGCAGCATTTTTCAGGGGAAGGCAAATATAGTTAACTCTTGTTCTGGCGGCTGACCAACCGGCGTGGTATATATAAACCTTCTAAGCGGCACTCGCCATCCCTGGTGCACGTTGCTAGGAAAGCGGCAGAAAATGGTCTATTTTGTGCTCTTAACTACGTATCGTTACAAGGGAGTTGTGGGTCAGCCCCGGGCAGGTGATCCAGCTCACCAGGCAGTTTTAAGGCACAAAGCATCTCTTTTTGCCCTGGTCAGAGTGATCCAGTGCTCGGAGGCAGCAATACCTGTCGTGCTCTGGGCAGCCCCGCGGTGGGACCGGTGTGCCGGGGGCAGGCTGTCATCCAGAGGCACCGACACCCTGGGAAACCGGGGGGGAAACAGAGGGAATCTCAGATCATCCCCCTCCCCCTTTCCCTGGGAAAAGAGGCTCCCATCTGCTGCAGATGGACATGTCCCCA
Source organism: Pelecanoides urinatrix (assembly GCA_013400755.1). NCBI lineage: Eukaryota > Metazoa > Chordata > Aves > Procellariiformes > Procellariidae > Pelecanoides > Pelecanoides urinatrix. The sequence continues at coordinate 50,136 of VZTQ01010976.1, forward strand.
TCGCCTAGTTGATGTGCACCTGCCTACGCCAGGGCTGTTCATCCTTGGTGTGACAGAAGTGATAGGGGTAACGTTATTTGGAAGAATCCCAGCTCTGCTCTGGGTAGCATCCACGATCCCGTAAAATCCTGGGGTAAGGCTGAGCTGAGCCACTACAAGTGCATTTATTTTTGCTGGTTGTGAAGCAAACACATGAGGAATCGTACGCAGAGTTTGATTTTAGCTCGGAGAGGTGTGTGCAGAAAGGTTCCCCACGACTACAGCGAGCTTACCACACGTGAGGGAGATGTAGAAACCCGTCCTGCCGTCCCATCCTGTGAGCGGGGCTCCAGCCCTCACCGGTGGATTTGTGCCTCCGAAAAGCTTCCTCACGCCTCAAAAGCAAACAAAACTCTTTCGGGGCTTTCAAAGGGCTGTTTAAAGGAGCCCCAGGAGAATAACTGATTGTGGATTCAGAATGATGAAGTGGTTTGTGGAATGGTGAAATATAGAGGCAAATGCAGGAGAACTCCACATCGCAATTTGTCAGCTTCTCTAAACCCTGTAACGGATTATTCCCCCCCTTTGTCGCTTCTCACCTCTCCAATAGGAAATTAACTGATGCTATCACTAAAGAAATTGTTTTTGCCTCACAAAGTAAAATTGATACTATAAAAACCCGCCAGCAGTGTCTCCTCCTCCTTTTACATGAAGACAAATCCTTCCTGTCACCTACTGAAATGGAAAGATAAAGGCTGAGCTTTAATAAAGAAGCTATAAGCACAAAGTGTAGAGGGAGGGAGCAGGCACAGCATGGGGAACATGCCACGACAGCAGGTGTGATGCCGAGGGATATTGCAAGTGTCCAAAATACAACTAGTGTGGCCAGTGCCTGCGTGCGTGTTTCATGCATGGTTGTGTACATGTGCCCCAGGACTCACGTCTGCAAGAGTTTGTGCTGGTTTTGGTATTGATAGTGTCTACCTTTACTCCTTTCAGGTTCTCAGGCTTGCTTGTTTGGACTTTTAAAATGTAATTAAACACACAGAGGGTTAAACATCAATTTATTAGGTGATAACAGAACAAACAGGACATGGGATGTGTTAAAGAAATCTGAACATCTGCAGTCTCCTGCTGGATTGGCACTTCAGCATGAACTGCATTCATTCTTTGTGGGATGCATTTTCTGCGGGAAACCTCTTCTGCCAGACCGCGGGGTTTAGGGCAGAACTCTGAGCGCTGAGCTCCCTTGAGGCAGGGCTGCCTCTGAGATGCTGGGAAGGGACAATCCTGTTAGGTGGTTCCTTGGACTGGAGGTTTGCAGCTATCCCCATCCATCCTGCCTGTTCCTCATCTGCTCTTTTGAGGATAAACAATCACTGTGTTCTGGCATCAGCTAGGAGCTGTCAGCTAGTTTGTAAACTGCTGTCCTTTCTCCTTTCAGGGGATATCAGAAACCTGCTAAAGTGGATCAAACAGAATCTGTTGAAAGAACGACCAGAATTATTTATGCAAGGGGAATCCGTGTAAGTACAGCTGTTATGAATCGTCCTTGTGTTTCTCTGTTGATCCCCACAGTTTGGGATACGTTTTTCCTGCCGGTGGCAAGAAGCAAGTTAATGACCATGAAAATATGGAATTTGCTAAAGTGATAATGGCAGGTGTCCCACACTACACCTCGCACTGTTCCACGGAGAGCATCTTTTACAGCCCTCACCCCAAATCTTTAAACCTTAAATGTGAAGCAGGGCCACATATACTTTCTCTCTGTTGTCACATGGAGCAGCGTAGTGCATGTATCCTCAATTCCAGGAGTTTTAGCAGGTCTGTCTGTTCCCTGCTGACATCACTGGGACTGAAGCAGTCACTCGGAGAAACGCCAACAAATATTTCTTCTGGGAAATATATTTTTATTGTCAAAATGGGGCCAACCTTGTGGAGGGGGAAAAAAAAAAAGCCAAGAGAAATGGAGCAGAGTGAGCTGTGCAAGCCATCCCTGACTGCGGGGTGGCGCTGGGGGTGTTTAACATTCGTCACGGATCTTTGTGAGCTGAAGCATGTGCCAGGTCCCCTGGTAACAGGAGAGACAATTGCAGGACACTGAAGATCAAAGAGGGGGAATCCCTTTGCCTGTAATCAGGGGCTCAGAGTGGATCCTGGGTGTTTACTGCCTTCGGTAGCGGCACCGGAATAGCTTTCCCTACCTTCACATCGAGCTCTCTGTGCTCGACTGTAGTGCGTGGGTTTTAATTACCTGGCTTTTCTACATCTTACGGAAATGTAGTCATCTCGGAGCATCCTCAGGAATGGTGCATTTTGATTCAAATGAGCTCTGGGATTGCTTCTGCCTCCCCTTTATTTGATCTAGAAAGAGCACAGACTGTACCTGTTTCCACCTCTGTGCTAGGATTCCTTTTTCTCTTTGGCTTTGTAGGCAGTCAGTTTGTGATCTGTGCTGTAACATCCCTTGTTCTTAACTATTTGTGAAGCTTTTTAGCAGCCCTGTATCCTAATTATTTCTCTCTGTTCTGCAGGAGGCCAGGGATTTTGGTGCTCATCAACGACGCAGACTGGGAACTAATGGTCTGTACTCCTTCAGTTTGACTTTCTTTGTTGAAAATGTTGCTCTGTCTGTTCTGTGGTTGCTCTCAGAGAAGCTATTTCTGATTCTTGCCCCAAGCGAAGCATCTCGTATTTGAGGGGGAAGGGGCAGGCTGGGATCTCTCTCCCTGTATTGTACTGTGGCTGTTCAGAAGCCTGGAGCCTTTCTCTAACCTGCTGAGTCTCATCAGGCAGCCAGTGTCTGAAGAGAGATCACCCGTATTTCCTGGCCTCTGGCAACGGGAGTCGCACCTCTGGCTGCTAGCAGGTCTCCCCCACGCGTGGGGTAACGACAGTGGGTACCGGGCAGCTTCACAGCCCCAGGCAGACCCCCTTCGCTCCAGTAAGGTGGTGCCGTAGCAGGTGAAGGCAGCTCTGGGGAGATTTCTGCCCAAACAAGCAACTGGTAAATATTTTCCCTTTTCAGCCCACTGTTGTGCTCAGACAACAAACAGCCCCTAACTATTTTCCTGCCTCAGGTAACCACTTGTTCTGTCAAAACCCTGGTCCAGAAAGCGGTGTGGGGTAATGAATGTCAGCTCCTTGTCTGATCTCTCACCTCTGCTCCTGTTAGGATGAAAACATCAGTCTGTCCCCTTCTGCTCTCCCTAACACTCACCGTCTTTTTATGAGCTGTTTTCTCTTTGCAGCTAGTATTTGGAAATGACATTTAAGCCATTTTTCTTTTTTTTTCTTGGCCTGCAGGGTGAGCTGGATTATAAACTCCGGGACCAGGATAATGTGCTTTTCATCTCGACATTGCATGGCGGGTGAACTCCTGGAAAAACAAGAGGATGTAAATCCAAATCCCTGGGCAAAAAAATCCAAACAAAAACCTAAACCCACCCAAACCTCTCTTGAACTGCCTGTGCCCGGTCTCTGCATCTTCCCACTGCGTTCATTTGTTACTAGACACCCAAATAAAGCCCCGCCAGCATGCGGCCTACTGTTCACCACAACAGCATCCATCTTTTGGTCCTCATTTCACCTCTCCTGACTGCACTTCCAGGTACCCTAACGAGCAGAGAGCACCTGCAGCGTGTGCGACTTTGTCCTTCTGTGACGGGAGGAAGAGGGGTGCTGAACCTCGAGTAGGATGGTGTGTCTTTGCAGGCAGTGAGGTGTTCTGGGGGAGTTGTACCTGCTTAGGGGCAAGGCTGGGGTGCCTCTGCCTTGGTCCTGGGAACTGGGATTCTTTTAACACGATATTTAGTGTTGGTACAGTCTGTGCATGAGCTACGGGAAGGGCGAGATGTGAAGTGCAAGGAAACAAAAGGTGTCTTTACTAGTTTTTCTCTGAGGTGGCAGACATTACAGCTTCAGAGCCCTCTGTGGTGGCTTTCCACTTGTTGTGATATTTATTCGTGGGAAGTAGGAGAGAAATAGGCTTTTTTGGTTTTGTTTTTCTGATGCCTTATGCCTCTTTCATAGCTGAGCTGAGGCAGGGTGAAGTACTAGCCCACCAACAATGTCAATTTATAACCATTTGGTTGGAGGGGAAACAAACCCGTGCCCCGCCTGAGGCAGCACGGAGTGATAAGGGCAGCACATTATCTTGCTGTCACCAGGAGGGACAGAATTGATCAGCCTCCCTTGCGTTCTGCAGGTGGGCAGCGGTGGGGAGCTGCCTTGCTGCAGCCTGGCCAGGGAAGGGCTGGGGCTGGAGATGAACAGTTAAGGAGCGGAGTCAGTGGGTTTTAACCCTTTCCATCAGTGGGAGGGGGAGGCTTCTTACTGCGCACCCTGAGGAAGTCCTGTGAGCGCAGCGGAAGTGGGTGTGCGCGGCTCTGCTAGGGCATGGATGCTCTTCGGTTTCCAGAAGTTTCCTCGGACAGACGGACTGGCCCGCCTGCCAGCCAGGAGGCCACGGCAAGAGCAAAGGGAAGGGATCAGAGAGGATAGCATTGGTGCCAACAGGTCTGAAACCTGCTGCGCGAGCTTCTAGGAGTGTCCGACCAGGATTGTCCTTCCTGCACTCCCCCCTGCCCTGCTCACCTGCGTTTCGGCACGGCTCCGGCAGCACGCGGTGGTCCCCGGCGGCAGCGCTCCTGCCCGAGCAGTGGCCCTCCCAGGGCAGAGGGCTTGCCAGTGCCGTAAGCTCAATCGGTGCACATCTCGGAGCTGATCTGCACCACGTCCTGCTCGCCCTGTCCTCGGTCTCCGGGAGCTGCCGAGGAGGAGCTGGGAGGCGGTGAGCAGCGCAGTGCACCAGCCCTGCTCGGGCAGCCTGGCCTGACACCGTGAGTGCTCGGTACAAGGAGCCTTTCCCGTCCTGCGCCTGACAGAGGAGTTACTCTGTCTGACGTGGAGGGAGTGCCAAAGAGTAATTCCCCTGTCTGACTTCTCCGGTGACTCCTCTCTCACGTTTACCCCACCACAACCTGCATAACTAAAAGCACCCACGGACTACGATGCTGCTGCATCTGAGAAACCCCAACTTCAAGCCCACTGCTGGAAACGAACCGATATTCAGCCTTTTCCAAATCCAGCCGCAGCGACTCGAGCTTTTGCCGTTTGTAAATGACACGGACGGGCCAAAGGCTCTTCTCTGTCCTGAGTTCACGGCCGAAAGCTTTGCTGGGCCAGGGGAGCGGAGCGGGGATTCCAGGTGATGGTAGGATCTGGCTGAAAAACAACGAACCTGCGTGGCGTGCAACTTGAAATGGACTCAAACCCAAGTGGGAAAAGGCAGGTTTGTCTTCAGCGCTGCTGCCTGCCCTGCCGCTACCCTGCGTTTTTGCCTTAGGCTGGGCTTGTCTGTTCTTATCCCCCCCAGCTCTTTGCTCACGATAGGACGAGTTCCTTCCCTGGGAGGTGTTACTCCCCTCGCCAGCGCAGGTAGACCCAGATGGCTTAGCTCCTGCTGTAGTAAAAGCTGCCAATCATTGCTAAAAAAAGCTAGAATTGGGAAGATGAGGGAAGCCAGGGGAGGGGAAAAGAGGGGTACAGCAAAATCCTGTTAAAAAAAAAAAAAAAGTTTCTGAAATAAAAGCCTTTTAAAACATTCTCTGCCTCCAGCGTTGTCCTAGATAGGCTCTCGGTGAAATTTTGCTGGGATCTTGTAATGCTTCCCTCCTCCTCCTGGGTTTCCTTGGCAGCCCCGGCCGAGTCGCTTGGCTTGTGGACTCATAAAGCCTCTCTGTGAAGAGCCTTCCTCCCGGCGGTGGTGTCGCGGGGGCTGCTCCGGAGGACGCGGGGCCGCCGCAGCCCTCGGCTCTGCTCCCGCCTCGTCCCCTCCGAGCCCCGCCGCGGCGGTGAGATCCCGTCCCGCAGCCCTCGGCCGGGGGAGCCCGGGGCCGGGCCGCTCTCCGCCGAGCCCAGCCGGTGCCCGAGCGGCGGGGACGGTTCCCGGCTCGGCGGAGACCGGGAGCTGCGGCAGGAGGAGGAGGAGGGTGTCCCGGCCGGCGGGGACCTCGGTCCCCGGTGCAGAGGGGTCCCCGCCGCGCCCCACGGCCGGGCGCCCGCCGAAATAAATTAAACGAAATTAAAACGCAATTTAGAAAAAAAAAAAATACCAGAAGGATAAACCGGGATGGAACCGCAGGGCCGGGGCGCCCGCCCGCCCGCCGCGCTCGGCTCCGTCCCCGCCGCAGCGCCGGGGCCCCCGGCTCGGCCCCTCCGTCCCTGCCCGGTCCCTGCCCGGTCCCTGCCCGGCCGGAGCTGCCCGTCCCGGTGAGGACCCGGCCAATATTTGACGCATTCGGACTGAACCCCCGGCAGCGCCGAGCGGTGCGGAGCCGCCGGTGCTGGTTTGGTTTCCTTGAAACGCTCGGTCAGGCTTCCCCGGGCTGCAGCCGGGAACGGTTACCTCGGGTCCGGGGAAGCTCCGTCCTTCTTCCTCGGCCCCAAAGCACCTTCCTGGAGCCCAGCCGGTGGAGTTGAAATCTCTGCTACAGATGTCCAGACACAATTCTTGGTTCGTACGGCTCCATCGCACAAGAATTGCGTTTGGACAATCAGGAGCGGAGATTCCCATCCCGGGCTCGCGGGATCTTCCAGGAGGAATCCGGCTGGAGCCTGGAAAAAGAAGGACACAGGGGCACCGAGCCGGTTGCCCGCCGCCGCCCGCTGCCCGCTCCCCGCTCCCCGGCCCTGCGGAGNGGCCGCTGCCGGCGCTTCCCCGCGCCGGTGCCGGTGCCGGTGCCGGTGCCGGTGCCGGCGGCCGCGGCGGCGGGGCCGGGCAGGTCCCCCCGAGGGAGGGCTGAGGGCTGAGGACGGGCGAGCGGCGGACCCCCGGCTGCCCGAGCCGCCCTCCGCCCTGGCGGCCCGCGGGGCTCCGAGTTTCCACGGGGCGCGGAAAGTGCGTCCCGCGGGGGCGGAGCGGGCGGCCCCCGCGGCTCGGCGGGGCACAACGGCGGGGCTACCGCTGCACCTGCCGCCGGCCCCGAGCCCAGCCGAGCCGCCCCGGCTCTGCCTCTCTTCCTCCACGCCGTATCCAGCCGGGAGGGTCCCAAATCCGCCCGGGAGGGATGCGCACACCGGGGCTCTGCGGGCTGCGCCGGGGCCGGGCAGGGCTTTTAGTTGAACGGCACAACAATAAATGTGTTGCAGAGCCGGCGAGAAAAGAATGGGGATGACCTTCAATTGGTACTGGATTTGAATAACACCACGGGGTGATAAATGCCCATTGTGTTTTAGGAGTAATGAATCTCCACTGTCTCTATAGCACAGAAACAGCAGCTGCAACCTGGAGCCAGCCATCTCTTAAAGACACAGCTCCCAAACCCCAG
>VZTQ01010977.1:0-74906 GCA_013400755.1 Pelecanoides urinatrix
CCAGCCGAAACCAGGACAAAGGAAAATGACTCTTTTTTCCCAGTATAAAATAAGCTCATTGGTCTAAATATTGATACATAGTCTGAAAATGTATTTGATTTGAAAATCACTTAACATAATGTTGGGAAATTCTCTGTATTCTCTCTTCTGTGGCATTGCAGTATTTGATCTATATTCAATGTTTAATATTTTTAATTAGGATCTAATTTCACCAGGGTAGATCCTAATCCAGATATGAAATGGTGCATACTGCTGGGAAGAGCTCGTGAAAACACAGAAATGTGAATGGTGCTGCCTCATAGCTGTGGGTGAGTTCCTCTTGTGTCTATCCTGTTGAATTAGCTTTCACAATGAGTACCTTCTGCACGGTGCTGAGAAGCCCACATGCACATGGAAGGGGAATTTATATGTCATTATGAGCAGCTGGTGTCGTGGTTTAACCCCAGCCGGCCGCTGAGCACCACGCAGCCGCTCACTCACTCCCCCCGGGTGGGATGGGGAAGAGAATCAGAAGGGTAAAAGTGAGAGGACTCGTGGGTTGAGATAAAGAAAGTTTAATAGGGAAAGCAAAAGCCGCGCACGCAAGCAAAGCAAAGCAAGGAATTCATTCACCACTTCCCATCGGCAGGCAGGTGTTCAGCCACCTCCAGGAAAGCAGGGCTCCATCACGCGTAACGGTTACTTGGGAAGACAAACGCCATCACTCCAAATGTCCCCCCCCTCCTTCTTTTTCGCCCAGCCTTATATGCTGAGCATGATGTCATATGGTATGGAATAGCCCATTGGCCAGCTGGGCCAGCCGTCGTGGCCACGTTCCCTCCCAGCCCCCTGCACACCCGGCGGGCCACGGGAAGACAAAAAGTCCTTGACTAGCGTAAACATTACCTAGCAACAACCAAAACATCAGTGTGTCATCAACATTATTCTCACACTACATCCAAAACACAGCACTGTACCAGTTAATAGGAAGAAAATCAACTCCATCCCAGCCGAAACCAGGACAGCTGGTTATCCTGAAGGAACAGCATCTTCCAGCGAATTTGAGATGGAACCTACAACATGACATGTTTGACTTCACCCATTTATAAGAAGTTGTGGGGAGGAGATTTCTTATTCTTTTCACATTCAAACCTTTGAAATTACTGCTTGCCAGGTCTGACCTTACGGTCAGCAGCAGTACTTGCATTTGGCTGTCCATCTGGAATGTCTGTGTTTATCTTAGTCTCTTTCTAGCAAATAACTTTTGAGCACAGCAGGTACCAAACCTCACTCTCCCTCCCACCAAATATTGTCTTCATATAGGAGGACTTGATGACTTACATCTGGAAGACTGAAGTACATGGGAAGTTAAAGCTGTGTTCGCACAGACTTTTCCTGGCAGCTGGCATTTTCTGCCCACCTTAGGAACAGAGGGTGAGGTATCAGCTAGTGAGGACTGTGTAAGGGACTATGACATCTTGCATCCCTCTGTTTCCTTTCATGGAAATCACAACAGAATAAACTATTGATTACTTTCTGTAATAGACACATTTTTCCAATACAGAAATACTTTCTTGCCAAGACACAGAATTTGTTTTTCACAAATATTGTTCTAATCTTATCGATACAAACTGCTACATAACATCAACTTTACACAATAGAATCAGAAGGACAGGGACAGACAGGAGGCTAATTTTTTTTCTTTAGCTGCTGATGTGCTGCTGTTACTGCTTATGAAGAATTAGTTGTCTTTTCATTTCTTGGTGCCACTGTACAGTTTGGAAAGTCACCACTAAGATGCTTATATACCAAGACATATGGAATGTGCTGTGTCAGGTAGAGTTTTACATCTCATGGTCTAAAGGAGGGATTCTTGCGAATAATTCTTTACATAATAATTAAGTAGAATTTGGAAATCCAATGCAAAACACCAAATGCTGCTTTTACATGAATTTACTCACTGTGAGTAAAACTCATAGTTTTCAGCTATAGTTTGGGCACAAGATGGAGCCTCCAATTCCTTAAAAAATAATTTAAAAATCTTCAAGAAATCTGCATTCAGATATGCACTTTCTTGGTTTTTGGGTTCTTTCAGACAAATCTGTTCCTCTATATGGACCAGGCATTGGTTCAAGTTGTTGTCTCAAACCTGGAGGACAGCATTTTCTGTAGTCTCTCTGTCTCTACATGGTTATTAGCCAATATTTTCTGAACTAGAACAACCTTTTCTATTGGTATTGAGGCATATAAAGTGGATAATCACAGCAGAGAGAGACAGAAAAAATCTATTTGGTGAGCAAGTCCATTCTCCTTTAAGGACAGACTGCAGTCCCAGTGATGGATGCATCAGATTAAATTGTCACTACAATTTGATTTTGCCAGGCATTTGCAAAAATGATTTATTTATGTAAGGGAGAGCTTCAAGGGTAGAAAGGGGAGTAACAGCACTCTCTCAAAAAATCAGCTCTCAAAATCGTTTTTTCTTGTGGGTGTTTTCACTCTTCTCTGAAAGAGTTAAAATATTTTAATGATCAATGGAACTGCAGAGGTTCAGTGTCTCTGAATATCCACCATAATAAGTACCAAATCAACAGCAGGAAGACAAAATAAGAGATAGAAATGACAGATAATCAGGGCATAGACAATTAGGAATCCAGTAGCACCACATCATTTTTCTAGGTTGGTTGATCACTTTTCACTATGAGGGAAGAGACAAATTTCCACCTTTTAAATTTGAATGATGTTTTCTAGGAAAAGCAAAAGATCACTTAATCTGTGAATGCATTACCAGACACATAAAGGTTGATCAAAGGATAGAAAAGGAGGACATTTGAGACAGAGTGGAAAAGCACACCACTGTCTCCTTGGCATGTTACCATGGATCAAATAGGACCAAATCAGTTAAAACAAAAGCTTGCCCAGGCAATCACATGGGTAATGATGTTAACTGCCAGAAAATAAGTGATTTGCAGTATGTGATAGCTGCATCAATTGGCAAACTACCTGCTATTATGTAATGCAATATTTATTGAATTTTCCCTCTGTGATTTCAAAGATCATGCATTAAAAAAATCTGTATGTTTTGCACAAGTAGGAACTCTTGTGATATCCTATCCACTGCGCTATAAGAACCGATATTTTGCCAGTATCCAAATAACAGGTCTTATTGATTGTAGATTTGTCTCAAACAGTTCTGTGCTGCTATTCCTTTGAGACCACTGCTTTTAACTGCATAGAGCCATCATCTGAACATAGAGCTGGGAATCACTCTTCAGCTCCAGTCTCAGCACTAACTCTGTAAATTTTAGCACTTTATTTTTCATCAAAGCCTGAAGAACTCACTGAAGAAAACAAGTATTCCACAATGGTTGTAATACAAGTATGATAAGGCTTTTGAACTGCTGGAATAGGGTTAGTAGAATATAAGAAGAAGCATTAGCGGGTTTTGCAGAAAAAGACCAGGATCAAAGACCAATTAAAAAAAAGTTGATTCAATAAGGGATTCTGAAATGCAGTCTGAAAGTACTTCAACAGGCAAGAGATTGGGTAGATTCTTCTTCTCTTCCTTACATGCAGCTATAGAGGTTTGTTAAAATTGCAGTGCTTATGAAAAGTACTATGGTCTATCTGATCACCAAAGAGAGTACAGCATCCTTTTTAAAATCCAATTTTATGGAAAAGTCAGGAGGAGAGCTGGCTACCCTACTGCCTGTTTCTTTGTGTGCCTTAGCCACTGTGCCTCCCTAAATTCTCTCTCCAATTTCAACATCAAAATGTAAAGTTCGTATGTAAAATTGCTTTACTGGATACTTTTATCCACAAAATACATCTTAGAAATTTAATTTAATACATCAAGTTCATACAAGCAGTTCTCTCTCCAGTACTACAGGAAAAAGGTCTGGAAAAATGTCAGAGATCAACCCTTACTCATCTTGATTGCCCGGAGGAGTAGAAAAGGAGGAAGGGAACTACCTGCTTGAGTTCCCGGGAGGGCCCTCTCCATTGCTGTGGAGGTCAGGCAAGTGACAGCCATCTGACTGCCACCTTTAGCCTTCCTCTAAGGAATCAGTTGATTGGCTCCCAATCGTTTGATTTTCATTGCAGAGGTAAAATGAGCATTGGTCTTAAAAGTAATCTGGGGCCTTGGATTAGTCTGGGAGAAGAATAGCTGAAAAAGACTGTTGGGACATGATAGATTTCAGGTGGGAAGTGCATCTGAGGTGCCATCTGAACCAAAGATGACTACACTGAGGTTTGGAAGGGATAAGAGGCTGGGGAGATATAAATACATAAGCAGCAATGGTAGGAAAGGGTGTTTAGGCAGCAGGAATCAGGTCTCAGGATTTTAATGGGAAATTCAATAGCTGAAAGCTTGACTGTCACTGTACAGGACATAGAGAGGTTAGAAAAGTGCAATGAGAACTATTAATTGAGTTAGAGAGCATTATTCGGTTACCTGGGTGTTGAGAATGGTAATTACATTACTGCTGAAGAAGGTGCATGTGCATCTGTATAAGAACCTCACTTTGGTATCACGCTTTGATCTGGTGTGATCCTGTCTGCCTTTTTAAAATAACTGTGTTATGCAGAGCAGTGTTCATCCCCAGGGTTACTTTCTGTTTGCCTTCCCAAACGAAGCCAGTGCTGGTCAAGAACAAAGTAATTGCTTCAGGACATGAGCTAGAACCTGGGATTCCCTCAACAAATTCCTGGGACATCCCACCCCCAAAAATTGTATTCCAAAACCAAAATGCAGACAAATGGCAAGAGACAGGTTTTAGATAACCTTGGTGGAAGTTACAATAATGCTGATTAAAATAAATACATGCATTCACAACTATGGTTTTGGAAAATAAAATTATTTCCATTTTCTCTTCTTNGCCCCATCATCCTCATTTACTTAGTTGCTTTGCCAAGGTACAATCAGAGAAAATCACAGCCCTGCTCTGTTCGATAGTGCCAGGCTGGAAGACTTTCCTGCAAGCAGCAGCGCCAGCGCAGCGCTGATGCCTGGGTCTCAAAGAGACTGAAGAAGCTGCCTCTAGGCAAGGGCATTCAGTGGGAGCAAAATCCAGCCACCCCATGTCCCGAGCAGTAGCTCCCACGACCATTGGCATATCTCAGCAAGCATACCATAGGAGAGTGGTAATGGAAGGGCATTTTTTTTTGTGAATCTGTTTTATATTTGTCTCACTTGCCTGTGCCTCAGCTTGCTCCATTCCCACAAAGGCAGGAGGAGTGGGCTTTTCTGGGAAGACCCAGGTCTTTGCTCTCCAGCCCTCTGGGCTCTGGGGAGTGTTTGAAGTCTGAGGATAGGCTCTAGACTGGGGTATCTTTTTGAAGGGAAAATCAAAGCACTAGAAATAATTCAAACAAATCACTCTTCATGCCAAATACTGTATTTGCAGAAAGATAAACTGTGGAAGGATTTATCTTTTTGGTATGCCAGCATGATAGTGGGGTGGCTTTTTTTACACTTCCAAAGAGCTGTGCAAAACAACTATTTAACCCTCCAAAGTGAATGTTAGGAATAGAAGGTGATAGGGTAATTCCAGTAACTTGCAACTTCTCTGAGTGCCTTCACATTAGCAGTCAATCTGGTTTTGCCATTCTCTTACAAAGAGCTTTGTTTACTGCACTGTATACCAACCAAATTATGTTGCACGTTCATTATGCGTGCACATATACACCAGGGAATAAAGCTGGTGCAAATGAATACACTGAAAACTTTCTTGAACAAGTAACTCTTCAGCGACTCTCTCTCCCTCTGTTCTCTCTTCCTGTCCATTTGAATACAGACTTTCATAAGACTTGTTTAAAAAACATGTAAAATTTAAATACCCTTTCTGATTAAAGGAAAATGTTTTAGATGGTAGTTCTCAGCACTCAGATTCTGCTGTTAATCTCTAACTTTTTTTTTTTAAAGACAAGGAAAAGACAAAGAAAGATAGCTTAAAAAACATGTAACATGATAAGAATAGGATAAAGAGTATTAATAAATAAAGCAGCAGTGGAGTGAATGCACATTAGGAGAAACGTTATGTTAACACACAATTTCTGACCGCCCTTCCCATCTCACCTGGTCATGGTCCAGAGCTAGGAAGAGCCAGGTACAGCTATGAACGGTCTGCATCCCTGTGTGTAATGAAAATTTTGAAAAATGTCACTATAATTACACAAATTACCACTGAATTTTTCAGTTTGATCGTTGTTAAGCACAACAACATAGCTAGTGCAAAATGTTAACTTGCATCAGCTTCTCTTGAAATATTACAGTACTTGCGAGGTCCCGGTCCTAAACTTTAGAACTCTGTTAGATGTGACGGACCCATGTCAAGGAGCACTACTCCTTTAACTATGGGTCCCACCAGCAGCCCCTATCCTTTGCAAAGCTGAACTCTCAGTGGATGAAACAGAGTTAAAATGAAGCTGTAGGACTGTCAGGGCCCTGAGTGCACCAGCAGGCAATGTCCCCTTGCAGGGGTGTCCTGGTTTCAGCTGGGATGGAGTTAATTTTCTTCCTAGTAGCTGGTATAGTGCTGTGTTTTGGATTTAGTATGAGAATAATGTGATGTTTTAGTTGTTGCTAAGTCAAGGACTTTTCAGCTTCCCACGCTCTGCCTGGTGCACAAGGAGCTGGGAGGGAGCATAGCCAGGACAGCTGACCCAACTGGCCAATGGCGTATTCCACACCATATGACATCATGCTCAGCATATAAGGCTGGGGGAAGAAGAAAGAAGGGGGGGATGTTTGGAGTGATGGCATTTGTCTTCCCAAGAAACCGTTACGCATGATGGAGCCCTGCTCTGCTGGAGATGGCTGAACACCTGCCTGCCGATGGGAAGTAGTGAATTAATTCCTTGTTTTGCTTTGCTTGGTGCATGGCTTTTGCTTTCCCTATTAAACTGTCTTTATCTCAACCCATGAGATTTCTCACTTTTACCCTTCTGATTCTCTCCCCCATCTCACCGGGGGGAGTGAGCGAGTGGCTGTGTGGGGCTTATTTGCTGGCTGGGGTTAAACCATGACAAGGGGTTTCGCTGCCTGTGCTCGACTTGCTCTGATACAGCATGGCTTGGTGACCTGGACCAGCCTGCTGTGAGAGCTGCGAGATGCCTCCCCTGGGGCCTCTGGTCCTCGGCTTGGAGACTGCGCCGAACCTCAGGCCCTTGCCTAAGCTGCAGATTTGCCTGTGCCAGGCTTGTTCCTTCCCCATCCTGACCCTGCCTTGGCAGCCTTGACCTCCTGACTCAACCTTTGACCTGCCCTGTCCCTACCAACTCACCTGGCGGTCATCAGACTGTCACTGACCCTGGCTGCCATACCTGGGCCTGCCCCCCTCGCCTGGCTGGGGTCCTGCCGGACTGTCCCCTGCTCAGTGCAGCCACTGGCCCTGCTGCCTCGCTGCTGCCTCGCTGCCACCTCGCAGGGCAGCCCAGCCCTTGCTGCTCCCTGATAGACACAGCTTGTACACAGTCACCTTCCAGAAAGCTCCAAGCCTGGGAATACAGCCAATGCTAAAATCAAACACAAGATGTATTCTCCCTTGCATGCACCTAACTGCACATGCGCTCGCCCCCAAGTCTGTGATAAATCCCAGAAATAGCCCATGGGGAAAAGTAATCGAGGTATATGGAAGAGTAAGGAGTGGTATCATAAAGCTATGGTGGGATAAAGATGAGAGATCACATCTTTATAGCATGCTGATACTGCTGGATAGAATAAATGAGCGCTTGAACACGTGGTCTTTCTTCAGCCCTGCAACAGAGACACTAAATGTCAGGCAAAATACAGGTAAGAAGCAAATACTCAGAGTTAAAACCCTTTAAACAAGTTGAGAGAAAAGGGTAATTGGCACCTGTGAGGCACAGATGACAGCAAGGAGGGAGGCAGAGAAGCTGTCAGGGCTGTAGGATGTAGAGAGTCAGCAGCTCTGGAACAACAGTGGGCATGGTATGGCAAAAATTATCTGTACTGAATTTATGATTTTTAATAGGTAGTGATATTATGTTTTGCTTTTCCTAGGCTCATCTCTGGAAAGCAGCCCGGGATGAGACTGAGAGGCCAGAGCCACAGTGGCTGTTCCCTAGGAACGTTTTCCTGAAGGCAAGGGGTGTTTCTGTCCTTACCAGCTGTCTCCTGTTCTGACCTGCACCCATCTCCAAGCTTGCTGCTTCTGCTTCAGAATTGAAGAAGTTGTGACCTAAAAACTTGTCTTTCCTCTTCATCCCCCCAACGGTATCAATTGGAATTCTCCCTCCCACAACCTTGTTTCTGAGAGTATAAAGATATATATAAGCTATAGTTTAACAAAACCTCTCTGACT
Organism: Pelecanoides urinatrix; assembly: GCA_013400755.1. Lineage (NCBI taxonomy): Eukaryota > Metazoa > Chordata > Aves > Procellariiformes > Procellariidae > Pelecanoides > Pelecanoides urinatrix. Next base: position 8,307 of record VZTQ01010977.1, read on the forward strand.
CCTAACAGACTTTAAGCAGCAAAAGGATGTACATATCCACCTGCTAAAAATAATTCAAACTTCTGCAAATTGCTTAGGTAGCTGAACTTATAAGCAAAGAGTAGGCAAGAGTGGGAATTAAAAATTAACCTACGGATCTAGAAAATGAGAGTCTGCAGGTGAGATAGGTCCGTTTGCCTCTGATTACAGAGTGTCCTGTCACCTGGCTGAGTGAGTGGCAGCTGCTTTGAAATCAGTTCATTGTCTCCTTGCAGTTTAGGGTTACTGCTAAATGATGCTTGGTGGCATTCTCTGCAGTGAGACTGAAGACTGATGGGGTGGTGGAGTCTGAGACTGTGTTGATTCTGCAGCTGGAGGAAGCCTGCCTGCCGTATTACTGTTCTTCCATTAAGCAATTGGTTATAGCATCCAGGCTAGCCAGCTTGGCAACTTTCAGGGGCATAAGGTTAAAAATACTTCAAAACTTGGGAAAACATAGGCTCTTTCTGCTATGAAATCTCTCATTTGAAAGTAATAGTTCTTTCGGTTTGTCTGGTTTGCCTCTACAAACGATATGAACTTGTAATTCATCAAGAGAGTGGAAATGTCACCTGAACCTTGCTGAGGAATATGAGATCAGCACTAATACAAATCAATACAGGTTACTTTTCTGATTCATAATGCGTGTGTCAGATTGCAATTCCCCTGGCTGAAGGCAGTCTGCCAGATATATATATCTAATACTTGAATCAGTGCCCAGCTCTGCAGAATATAAGATTTCCATTTAAAAGTAATAGTGAGTTTTGAACCCTGAGGCTTGTTCAGAGATCTCACATTGTCATTGGGGTGCATAGGTGTTTAAATACTGTTGGATACGTGCCTTAAGAAAACAGTCCTAATGGTGATGGTGAGTGAGCAGCACTGTTTCCAGCTCAGGGTCCATCAGTCAGCAGGGGCAGTTTCCTGAAGGGTCTCATCATTTATATGCTGATGCTTCACTTGTACTGATGCTAGTGAGCCTTAGACACAAGGGCTGAGTCCTGCACCTCTTGTGAGTCACCTTTATGTTCTCTGCAAATATACCTGGCAAATGTTTGTTGTTTTGTTTTTTGGTTTTTTTTTAATCTGAAATAGTGGTCGGTTGGGGGTAAAAAAAACATTTAAACTGATTTAAATTTTTCCTCTTGTTTTTTGACTAGTTCATATGCTGGTGCGTCACAGAAGTTACACAGTTGGATGAATACTTTGCCAGAATTTCTAAGCAGCTTTGAAGGGGACTAGTACTATCTGCAGTGCGAATGCTAATTTAAGCAAACAAAACCAAAACTATTTTATTCACATTGTAGGAATATCTTGTGTAAGCCTAGAGCAGTTAATTTACTTTACATCCCAGAATCTAAGGCACTCATTAAAAGTATGTCTTTATTATTTGATTTAAGACATTTGGCAGACAAGATCTGAATCTAAAAAGCAAACATCTTTTCTAATTTCTCTCTGTCTCTCTAGATACATATGCTGTTGTTTAATTGTTCAATACAGCATTCATACAGTGAACTCTAGCAGAGAATATCAATAAATATGCACAAAATTCATGTGAAAAGAAACCTTTTCTGTTGTTTGCTTCATTAAAAATAGCATTTTACTGCAGCAGAAGAAATATGTCTTGCAAATGTTGTAAGTCCTACATATTTTGAGTTTACATATTGCACTGTTTCAAGCACGAAAAATACTCTTATATAACTTCAGAAGTACAACAAAGAGACAACATAAAATTTCTCTTTAAGGGAGAGACAAAAAAAAGCCCTTTATGTATTGTTGGGAGTCCTGGGAGAATTAACAAAAAAGAACTCATATTTTATTCCTTTTCTGACCAAGCAACGGAGGAAATATTAATTTCCTTTCCCATTATTAAAGGCTACCATTTTCTGCCTATTGGAGAAAAACTATCAGATGTAAAAGCAAGTACAAAACCTGTTTGGTCTTCCTTAACCACGGTATTAATAGATTCTTGGAATACATTCAGGTATCTGCTTGCTAAAAAGCTTGTAGCAGAGAAAGGAATTCCTGCTCTTCAGTTGAGGTGGTGTAAATGACCATAGAAAAGTCCTTAGCTGATTTTAGTGCTTCAACTTTCTTTCTGGACAACATTTAAAAATATATGGGTATTTTAAAAATTTCCGGGTGACAAATGGAGCCCACTTAGATGACTTACAATTTAAAAATGACAGTGATTCTCAGTTGAAATATCACTGCCACTGTTGATATGGAAAAATCATTTGTTCTGCTTGTTTTATATGAGGGGATTTGCTGGTCTTGCCTCAGTTCTGCAGCAAACCATCACTCTTACATCTCATTCTGTAAGTTCTGTGTCTGGTCTCCCTCCTTTCTGGGAGCTGGGTAAGGTGCCATATGTTCCTTTCACTGTCTCTCGCTGGAATTGACCTTATTTGTCATCTCTGATATCTGTGATGACTTATTTCCATTTTTGTCTTTTTTCAAAGAGGCATTAGTTCCTAGGTACTCACCACGTTTGTTGTTTGAGGTTTTCTGTTTCTTTATAGGTTTGCACATCCCAGCTTTTCTTCTGCCTCCAGCTTCTTCCATTATAAGTATGCTAGTTTGGAGTTTTCTACCAAAAACGTCTGCAGGTTACCAACAACGATTCATTGTTAGAACTCTTAAATTATACTTTGCACCATTAAATAACACGATATGGCATCAATGAAACTGAATCTGACACCATTTCACTACTATCCCTTTCAGTATGGATGGTGTTAACTTTAAAATGACTTTCAGCTATCCCACTGAATTAAGGTAAAAAGATGATCAACTTTATTGTGACCTGCTCAAACTGAAGCCATGTAAACTGCAACCTAGAATATTTATCTGGCTAAACAAGTCTGACTCTGTCAATCAGCTGCTTAGCTGAGATACTCCTTTAGCATATCTGTTTCAGCAAATTGAGAATATTAAATTATATACTTTTGCCATCAACATAAACAAGTCTATGAGAGATTTTACCCATGCCCTTTCTTTTTTGTCACCAGGACATACTCTTTTGTCTCCACTGAAGTTGTGTCTGTGGCATATCACAAGCCTCCACAGTTAATTTGATATCACAGAAGCTACAATGAGGCCAATATAAAATTTTACTAACACTTTTCTTTGCTTTTTAAATCCACACATAGTCTATAATTTTTAATACATTTTTCTCTAACATCTTAAAGATCAGTGCTCTGCTTTCTTTTAAAAAAAAATTGATGCAGGGGTGGGACCTTGCTCCGGAATTGCTAAGTGAGCTGGGCACCTCCTGTCCCAACCTGTGCTAATGGTTTTAACTTCGCAGGCTCTGCTCTTCAGATATATTTTTGGCAATCACAGTCCATGTTTTGTTCCAGTCAATCATCCGTTTTTTTGATCTAATAATTATTCATCTGCCTGCCTTTGATTTTTGTTCACTCACAGAAGCAAAGGCTTTCGTGGCATTTCTTTGTTTTCTATATGTTAGGTGTTGCCCGTTTGTGCTGTTGTTGTTAGAAACACCTGCAGGTCTTCCTGGATTTTGAACTCTGCCACCTTTCTCCCCTCAGGGCTGTCCCACATAGAACATCGAGGTGTTTTGCACCCTCTGCAGATTTTTTCCTAGAGTGGATAACTTCAGCATGTCAGCAGGCTAGCCAAGATTTTTGACTACTGAAAGACTGGGAATGAAGTTTTTGTTCACAGTTCCAGCCACAAACCAAGCCACGGTAGGAAACCAGAATAAGTTCCTAAAGGCGCACAACTTAGGTTGTAGATTCCCTTATAGTTCCTCTTTCCTTTGGTTAAAAGACATCGCACTCATACATTTCAAATATATGTGTAGCGCATCGCTCAAGTCTTTGTAATACAACTTGGTAGTAAACTTATTCTAAGTAAACAGTGTCTGATGTGCATGATGTGTTAAAGAGTTTTTAGTTACTATAGGAAATAAGGTGATACTCCAAGAGGGTTTTTTTTTCACTGACACTGCAGATTCAGATGAAAGCTCTGTTTAAGTATCTTCCTGTTGTCTTTTGTACTGTCGGATATTAAGTTGTCCCAGAGCTTCCAGCTGCCCCATTCTTCCCATCAAATACTATTCTTGCCATTTGGTTGTTCCCCAGCAATATTCACTCTGGGCCCTACATATCCCAGAGCGAGCTGTGCCAGCTCCCCTTGCTTGTAGCATCCTCTTCCCATACAGCTCTCTCTGGTGCCACTCAAAGATCACAACCCAGAACTACACCACTTCGGCTGATGCTTTGTGTAAGTAGCATGACCTACATCAGTGAGTACTTTCGTACCAGCACTATGCCACGTGTTGGTGTAATCACCGGTAAGACAAAGCTGTGCCTATGCCAGGATTTGTTTACCAACGGAGATAAAACTGCATTTTACTGGCACCATTTCCAAATATGTTTTCCTGTATATTGGCAAAATTAGGCTTTTATATTAGTGCAATAAGCACCCTTACATAAGTGTAGCAAACAGCACTAGTCAAAGTGTGGTTTCTGCTGCTATAACTAGTTTTGTAGGTGCAATCATACTGGCTAGAGTATTGGGTCAGAGCTACGGCTTTGATCACTGTATTTGCAGAGGATGCATTACAGGCTATAACAGCAGAACCTGCTTATCTAGGGTATCTGACTTTTGCGCACAGTTGATTCTACTATTGGTAATGACTGAAACAAAACTAGGAGTGTTTTCTTGGCATGTTGTACCTAGTGGTATATACTAAATGTAGGGCTTTTATAGGTACAGCATCTGTGAATAATGATGTCTACTGGGGATGTTTTGTTTGTTTTAATGATACGCCAATAAAACTTAAAATAGGTTGTGCCTAAACTGCCTGATTTCGCTTTCTTGTCTATTAAAAGCACAGCATTGATGAGTTTAGGTTTCTGTCATTCATGGATAAATTAGATTTTTAAAGAAATTGTAAAAACAGTAATGAAAATAATGTTGTTTATATTGCTACATTTAAAGCCTCCTTTTCTTCAATTACACAACTGGTGCAAGACCCAAAGCAATTGTTAAAGGTCTGTTAAAGAAGACTAAAATCTAAATATTTGAGTCAACAAATGTTTTTTAATACTGTGAACATTAGAGGATATTATTACTGTGTGTTTTAGCTTTTCTTCCAGATAGGGAAGCAAGGCATTAGAGTGTTTAGGAATTTTAAAGCACCTCATTGTTCTGAGGAAGAGAGATTTTCTTTAGATTTGAGTTCTATTTTTAATGCCTTAACTGGCATTTTAATCTTTCTAGAGTGCAGACTACTCATTTATTACCAGATTTTTGTTTCAGACATTATTCCGTATCTTGTTTTGGTACCAGGAAGCTTTGTGAGCTTTAATTGACAAATAGGAAAGGATCGCAATTTCTGAATTTTTCCCTTTGGGTAGACTGCCATGTTTCAGCACTTTATTAGAGTAGAGGAAATTAGAGCAATAGGCAGTTTTCTGAATCCAAATCTGAAGCTATGCCGACAGTACTTTTGCTCTGTCCTGCGACTCTGGAAATTAATGGTGGGTATGGCAAGCACTCCCAACAAGAGAAACACTCAAGACTTCTTGATGCTAAGTCCATGTTGCCAGGGCTCTGAGCACACCAACTGAATTTGCAACTTTTTTCCCTACTCCTAGGGGTTTCACTGTATGTACTCAAGGCCAGCTCGGACATGGTGCTGCTCTGTGACCTCTGATCAGGGTGCTGTGAAAACAGCCAAGTTGCAGGAAAGAGCTATGAGAAGCCTTGCCTGGGTCCTCTGCTGAGTTCGAGGTAAGGCCCTTGCCTGTGGTCCTTGCCTGAGCTATGCTGTAGCTATGCTTGGTCCTCGCCTGAGCCTACTACGCTGGAATAGTGCCCAGTCTTGCACCCTGCTGATCCTGACCTTGCCTTGCTGACTGAGCTACAGCTTGGACCTGCCCTGTCCCTACAGACTCGCCTGGCGGTCGTTGGACTGTCACTGACCCTGGCTGCCATACCTGGGCCTGCCCCCCTCGCCTGGCTGGGGTCCTGCCGGACTGTCCCCTGCTCAGTGCAGCCACTGGCCCTGCTGCCTCGCTGCCACCCGTGGCTCCCGGCTCGCTTGCCCTCGCAGGGCAGCCCAGCCCTCACTGCTCCCTGACATGGCTTGCTCAAGCAGGAGCCCTTCATTAAACAGCTTTCCTCCTCAAGGATGACCTAGGTTGAGGAGCTCTGCCACTCCTGTAAAAGCAGAGCAAGCTGCCCTGAGAGATAGGAGCCTGAGCTTTTTATAATGCTCAAGCTGCACTGGGAATCTTGTTGAATTACTTGAGGGGAAATTCAGCCAGCAGCTCTGGACAGTTTAATTTCTCATTTACAAATCATAATGCTGGAAAGAAAGCATAAAATATGAACAAGGTTTATTTTGTTTTTAACTGCCATTTTAATTTCCCAGAAAGCCCTGCCCATCAGATCCCAGGTTTTCCATCAGAAAAAAAAAAATTTGGAAATTTCAAATGTCATCACAAATTTTTGTTTAATGATTGGGCATCATATACAGGCACACTTATGGCATTTAGATTACAAAATGGTTTCATCTTACATCCCCAAAACTAAAAGGAAACCATTTTATTTTTAAAGTGTTTCAATCCCAAGAACTCAAGCACTCTATAAACATTGCTGAATTGAAGTTTGTAGCTTTCCAGTGAAATATGAACTGTTCCTTCCCTGATCCTATAAATAGAAAACGAGGAAAGGCTAGGGTCATTTACTCAAATGATGGATAGCCTTTTATAACTAAGGTATTTGTTTTGGACTTAGTGTCACTTTATGACCATCTAACAAATCTAAAACTGTGCTCCTGCTTAAATGGAGGCATATCCTTTCCCCGCTATTGGCCATATTTTTTTCATGTCCCTCCTGTTTATCTTCTCTATCACTTGTTTGGCTGCCCGGTGAACTAGCTAATGTTTCCAGCTGAACCAAACCAGGAATTAACTGTCAGCCAGATCAGGTCCCTGATCTTGCTGTGAGGTTGTGTAAAATCCCATCCTTAGAAAATGTGTGTTATATTCCCAGGTTTGCTACAGACTTCTTGTATGACCTTTAGCAAATCACTTAAGCTTTCTCTGTTTTCAGTAGTGAAATTGAGATAATTATATTCCCCAGCCTTTTGGTATGTGAAGATTGATTTATTAATATGCATGAGATGTTCATATCCTACAGTGATGAAAGCCACGGAAGTTCCTAGATCAACTCTTTTGTATGTTTGAGTTTTATCCATTCACAGCTACAGAGAGTTCATTCCTGCTAAAAGCCTCAGTAACCCAGACACCTCCACAAGATCTTAATGATATTAAACTGGAGTTTAAAAGCAACAATAATCTTTAGTCCATTGTCATCTTCATGATGACTGTATCCTAAATTCATTCAAATCATCATAGCGGAAATTGTGATTCCTGCAGGTTCCAGAAGGCATTTGTTGCAAAAAAGCTATTGTTGCCAATACATGAATGACTAGTGTGTAAATATTCCAAATGTATGCACAGTTCTGAATTTTGAATGTCTGAAATGTATAATCATTGGTATGCCATCATGATTTAGGTAATAAGCCACTGGTGCTTATGCTGCTGGAATGAGCTAGTCATTTTTAAGCTGATGATTTTCAAGTTTTGGCTCGTTTGGTAGCAACAGCAGGTTAACTGCAAAATGCATTCTCATGGTCTGAAAAACTGGATGGGGAGGATATGAAGACTTAACTACCTTAACAGTGGTTCCTACCTTGCAATGCTAGCCATGATGTTGAAGAATGAGCTCTACTGAGTCTGAGGCTGCGTCTGCTCTGCAGAGAAGCTCACATAGGCTCTGTTATTCTTTTAAGTGATGTCTTCAATATGCCTGTCAAGGTCCCTCACATTCGGAGTGTTTCAGACAAAGGTGTGAGCATTTTCTGTATCTGTGGTCTGAAAAATAGGGTGGTCAAATAAGAAAATACTTAAGAAAAAGGTTTGGTGTTCACATGAAAGAGAACAGTACTTCATTCTCTTTCTAATAGAAAGAGTCACTGATCACAGGGGCATGTATTGTGGCACTGACTGTACATACCAGAAAGGCAATGGAAGTTTCTATTGCAAGGACCAGTAACAGTGTGGGGTATGGCATATAAGGAAATAATTAAAAGGCCCATTTGACTATATAACAATAAACTCTGGCTTAATGGTTATTGGTTAAATTATCACTAATATCCAGAACACAAAATCTTCCTACCTGAGCTTGAGGAGTAAATTTGCTGAGTGGAACAGCTTGCAAAGGTTTACAAGGAGGGGGATAAGAAAAGAGACAAAGGCATCAAGGCCTTCAACCTAGGAAAACAAAAAAAAGTTGTTTATTTTGTAAGGTCACTATGCTCTGATAGACATTAACTTCAGCGAGACTTAGTAAGAACACAGCTGACAGTGACTTCTGAATCAAATGTTTTCCAGTGTATTAAGAAAGATGCTTTTTATAATGTGAATTGCCAAAAAGAATTCTCATGTCTTCTGTGTGAGCAGAAACTAACCTAAGCTGCAAGCTTTGATGAAAGCAAGCACCCTAGTGGCAATAATGGACATGTTACCTATTTAACTATATATACACTAGAAGAGAAAGGCAGATTGAAAGCATTTAGTCTACTCCCGTCAGCACCAGCTGCTATTGTGTCGGCCTTCATATCTCTGATGTCGTTTAAAGCACAGCTGTCCCTCACTGCTACCAAATTAGAGGCTTTCAAACTTTACGTACATAATTGCAGAGAGCTGTGCTACACTGTGTGATAGTCATAACTGCAATATTAGGCCATTTTTTGGGAGGGAGGATGGGTTAACTTTACTGTTTCTCTGAGGTAGAAGTGATAGAGAGAATAGTTCCTTCTCACTCTGGTTTAGTCTATGCTAGGTTATACGGCTGTTTAGGTTGCATCTGCTGCCTTTCTACTTAGACTTACTTACTTACTTTCTTTCTTACTTACTTTCTACTGCTATCCCTTGTGCATGCTACCAGTGTACGTATCATTGCTTACGAACCCCAGTCCTCATGCTTGTCTTTAACTTTATATAGGTAAGTTTATATTTAAAGCTAATTAATTGGTCTGAAATGTTATTGTAAGCACCAATGTTATTCTTATCTAAATCCTTCAAACCTAGAAATGAAGTCCAAGTTATTTTGCTCTGAACTTTTTTTTTTTTTTTTTGGCTCTATCTGCAGAGGGTACTGCTGGGGACTATCGAAAGGTCTGAGTATTGGCTTAACTCTTCTCCCATGGTGGCCTACAGGTTTTCAAATATTGCCAGTTTTGATTGTATCCTGGCTATGTAAAACCCTTTTTCACTTTGGAATCAATCATTTGGTGACTGGACTCAGTGACCCAGACAATCTCTTGGAGTCCTATGTCTTCAAGCACTAGGCAAGGCCAAACCATGTTCAGACAGGACCATTCTGAACTGTCTTCAATTCAGAGAACAGTGATTTTAAATGATTCCTAGCTCTTTCTCTGGAATCTCCAAAATCTGCAGATTGCTATTCTTTTCAGTGTCTGAAAAGTCTTGCGGAAAAGCTATATTGCCTGTAACACTTTGAACAGTAGAGCCTTCAGTAGTGCAGGGCTCTTCTCCTACGTCTCCAGCAGGGGACCTGCTTTTCAAAGGCAGCTTGGCCTTACTGGCACGGTCGCTTCAAGGTCTTGCTGTTGCTTTCTTTTCTATTATCCTACCCGACTCTGAGGCTCCGATATTTTTCTTGAGTTGAACCTTGAATGCACGGAACATTTTCCACAGGTCCCACTGTTCATAAAATTGCTATCCTGTAAAGTTCTTCCTGTAAAAGCTGCTCATTTCAACAAATTGCATAGTGCAGGTGCACTCTAGAAATTCCCAAAGTTGTAGGATTAGTGAGACAAATTGGGACAATAATCGGCACAAAAATTACTATAATGGTATCAGATGTAAACCAGCAGTTTATATAATGATATGGCAGGAGCACCACAGAAATTCATAGCTCAGGAACTAAACCCACCACCTATCCCCCTGCCACCACCCACAACAACTGAGTACAGATGGAAAAGTTGGTTGTTTTCCATCAATAGTGAGTAACCCATTTTTCTGTGCTGATTGATTTGGCCCGTGCTGTTGCTGTCTTACTCATTTTTTTTGTTCATGATATTGCTGGCAGAAAGGTCTTCTCTACTAATAACAAGTTTGTCTAGTCTTGGCGTTAAGCTTAATATTGAATGACAATTTAATACTTCCTCCTCCAAGTCTTGCTGACCTTTAGTTTTGTGGCAGATAATTTCTAATGTGTGTATATGAAAATATTTTAATCACCTAGCTTTTAAAAACTAGATTGAGAGGAATCATCGGTTTAGCACAAAAACGTGCAACACTTTTTTCTACTACTAGGAGCCTCTATACTGAGCTTAACTGTTGCATGTGAGAAAAGGAAGTTTCAGTGCACAAATGATTGCATATTTGCAAGTTGCTGATATACCTTCTGATGAAATGGTAAGCAGTGGTGAGGAGTTTATGCTTCATTCAGCTTTCTCAGCAACACAGCAAAACAGAAGTAACCTGCTTTTCTGTTTGGAATAACCTTCTATTAACTGAAAGTCTTCACTGAATAAGCTACACAAAAAAGTTTAGTTAGTAAAAGAGGGTTAGCCTGAACTGAACTAGGACTGAACAAAGTATCTAGTAGATTGCGTTACGTGTATCTTTTTATGACTTTAAATCACACTTCGTCATACTTCCTAACAATTTATGAGATTCAGTTCTGCTTTTAATTAGTGCTGACTTTGAAAGCTTTCCTGCTCACATATTTTCATTATTAGTTCTAATTACCTTAAATTCCTGCTGTAGTAGGAAGTGAGATTTTAAAATCTATGGAAATCTTTTCTTACTACTCTCCCAGATCTCCATAAAGCTTAAAATTCAAAGTAGGAGTGGGACTATAGACTGCACAAATAGCTATTTTCTCAATTATTTCACAGCAAGTAAAATCCTGCTATTATACAAACAGTGACACTACTAAGAGGGTGGAAAGGAAAAAAAAATTAATTCTGTACTAATATTAACAGCAGACTTTCATCTAACCACAGATTTTTTTTTTAATCTCATCCTGTCTAATGGGAAGTGGTAGAGAAGTTTAATTATGATTCTTGCCTTGAATGTTTGTTTAAATCACTTGGTTCTGGTGAGCCATGGGGAACATTTCTCAGCCGTGCACAGTCCTCCTTGGTGGCATGAGCTGAGGCAGTGTCCGCACTGAGGTGATGTGGTGCGGCTCTGCTACCCTCCCTGGGAAGGGCCACTCATGTCAAGTGGCAACTTAAACACTTTGCAGGACTGGAGCAGTCATCCCTGATGAAAACAGATGTTTTTTTCACGTCCTCAAATTTAAATACAAGTAATCTTGCAGCAGCAGTGCTCTCAGCAGTAACACTTGTACGCTTGAGAGCTGGGCTCCAGAGATGCCTGTGTGCTTATGTTACCGGCCTAACAGGTGCTCTGCAGCATCCCCGCCATGCCCTGTGGCTTTCTTCCAGCCCCTCCCTGGCCCCCCTGCTCAGACCCGGCGGGGGCCGGAGGGGCACCTGGGGGTCTGCCGGCAGGGCCGTGGCCTGCACGCGTGCAAGCCCTCCGCCCTTTACGGGTCCTCACAGCGCTTCCAGCCGCGGAGAGCCCTACACGGAGCCGCGGGATGAGCGGGGAAGGAAGATGGCCGGAGATGCAGCCAGGCGGCAGTAAGGTTAGGAAGCGCTGGGGGAGGCGGCGAACCCCCAGGGGTAGCGGGGCCGCCCCGCCGCCTCCCGCGGGGCGCCGCCGCCGGAGAGCCCCCGCGTCTCCCTCAGGCGGAAGCGCGGGAGGGGGGCGACCACCGCGCTCTGCCGGCGCCGCCACCGGCCGCGGGCCCTACAGCCGCTCTCACTCTCCCCTCAGCGGCGCGGGGCGATCGGCCGCGGCCGGCGGCGGCGCCCGCCTCTGCCTCCTCCCCCTCGGTGCCCTGCCTCCTCCCTCCGCCGGGCGGCCGGCTGTGCGGGGAGGGAGCGCGGCCGAAAGGTGTTGCTGGAAGGGAAGTTTGAAGAAGGTCGTCGGCTGCCTGGGCGCTCCGGCAGCATCATGGCGGAGCAGGGCGAGTCGCCGGTCCACGTCCAGCAGCCCCAACCGGCGCCCGCCGCCCCGGCCGTCGGCTGGCCCATCTGCAGGGACGCCTACGAGCTGCAGGAGGTTATCGGTCAGTAGAGCGGGGAGGGCGGCGGGGGGTGCCGCGGGGCGGAGGCAGGGGACGCCGCGGCGGCCAGCCGGCCGTCTCCGGGCCTACCGGCGTTCATCCTCCCGCAGGCTGGGACTCGCTCACTGCGGCGGATGCGCCCGGCACTGCAGTGGCGCCGCCGGCGGCTGCTGCAAACTTTATCCGCCCGGCAGCGGGCGGGCGGCGCGGCCCCGGGGGGCGGCGGCTGCTTCTAGAACCCGCCGCGCCGCGCCCCGCCCGCTGCGGCGGAGGGTGCCGCTGCCCCGCGGTGCATCGTCGGCTGCTGCATTGGTGGCTGCCGCCGCCTGAGCCCTGATCTGGTTTGCACTGGGACGCCGGCAACTCTGCGGATGCCTGTGCTTTGTGTGTGTGTGTGTCCGTGTATGTGTCTGTCTGTGGATGCACACATGTGCATGCATCCGCTCAGATTACTCTGCATTTTTCCGGTGGTTTCATGGGGGAGGTAAATCTCACCCCCAGATCTGCTACTATCGTGGAGACTTCCTTTTAAACTTTTTTTAATATATATATGTTTTTTTATATATATATTTTTAAACCTTTTCTTTCCTCCCTCACTGTTTAGTCTTGCCCCTCGGCCCAGCTCCCCGTGCCCGTCGGTGGCACGTAAAGCCAGTGGGGGATTACAGCTTCGTTTCACGCCGGCCAACCTGCTTTTATCCTGGCTTGCCGTGTGAGGTTTAACCCGCCTGCGGCCCCCTTCCCCACGCCCCTATAGGTAGGTAGGGGGCTTTCTGGTAGTGTGCTTCAGCACTTCCTTCACGTGTCCAGCTAATGTAGATCAGATGTGTTCAGTCTTCATCCCCTATATTTGGATTGGTTTATTTTGAATTTTACTGTGTGAAAAGGTGACTGTCGTTAACAGTATGTGTGATGGGAAGTTTTTTGTCTCCTGACCTAGATGTTGCTTGTTACTAGTGAACTACTTTGGGAAAACGTGCTTTTATTTGTATGCAACATTTTAAACCTCCAGCAAATACTGCAGATGGCAAAGGCCAACTCTAAGACTGTGATTGCTATTCCTTGTGAATGAGGCCACTTAAATGAAAAAGATCCAGGAGTCTTGCCTGCTGATGCTGGTTATCTTCAGTATTACACCAATTGCTAATTGTTGTCAGGGTGATGACAACCAGAACTGAGTTGCAAGTTGTGTGTACTCAGCTTTGTCATTAAGCTTTTTATTTTCCACAGGTAGAAACAAAATAGTTGAGAAAAGTACTTCTTCCTTAAAATGGGATGGCTTTCTGTTGACCCAGGTGGTGCCTTTGTGTTTCTGTTTGCACGTCCTAGGCTGTGAAAAGGAACTAAGGAGGGATGAGGGTTCAGGTGTTCAGGTCCCTGGGGGTGGCTGGCCTGGACCAGACTGGTGCTTCAGCAACAAGCAAGTGCTGCCAGTGGAGGCCCCCCCATGGACATGGGTATGGGTTTACTGGCCAGAGGACTTTGTCTCAACTCAGTCTGGGGAATGGATCTAAATTAGCCAAGTGGAAGTGATTTTACTAGCTTAAACTGTATCTTTGCTGACGAGCAAATCCCTCTTTTAAGGTAAAAAAGGCCTCAAAGCTGTTGGATTAATCCTTGTCTAGGGTGTGACATGAGTCATGGGAGTTATTTAAATAGTAGTTATTTTCTGTTGCAGTACCTGTAGAATGCCTGGGTGAGTTTCATTTAGAAACTCCTTTTCACTTTCTCCTTTCCACTTAAAAGCTTGTATCTTTTGATATATAAAATGTATTTCTAAATATTTATATATAAGCATATATCCATTGTACAGGTGGCTGCTAAATCAGAGTAGCAAATACCTGTCTGTAGAGAAACTTTACTGCTAGTTACCTACTGGTGCTACTAAATGTTGATATTATTTCTTTAACTAAAGTAAATGCCTAGTGAGGAAATCAACGTCAAGTTATATTGAATCAGATTCTTGGACACACTGAACTTTCACTAAGCTTAGGTTGCTTACTTGAGTTTCTCTCAAACTCATTGAGATTTATTTTGTACTGCTTGACTTAAAAATCTTGTGCTTAGTCAAATACATCTTTTTTAATTAACACCTTGTATTTGTTGTCTTAACTTATAGGAGACCCACTGTGAGATTAAATTTGGTCTCAATACTATAAAAAATAGTAAAAAAACTCAAACAAACACAGCCCACCCCGCTTCTTCCAAAAAACCCTGCTTATAAATGCTATGCCTTTGACCAAAGGTGGACATAATTTTACAGATGTTGGATGAATATTGTTGCTTTTAGTGAACCTAGTGAGGGACTCTTAAAGCATCTTTTTTATACCTGAGGGAGGGGAGAATGATACAGTCTAAACTTGGTTCAGCAGCAATTTATATCCCTTTGCATCGGCCATGCCAGGGTTAATTGCATTGTGAACATGAGTGGTTACCACTTGCTGAAACAGAGCCCTTCACCTCTGGAAAGCACTACATACCTCTCCCTGAGGAGCTGGGTAGCGTCTTCAGGGGCGGGTTCAGTTACAACAGCCCTTTGCCAGTTAAATGAGAAAAATAACATATTGAAGCATCTTTGTGGGCTCTGCAGGAGGAAGGGTACACAGGGTGAGGTACACCAGCATGGTTTATCACACCGCTTCCCAACAGAATAGGCTTTATATCGTACGGTGACTAAAATGCAGATGCAGAATGACTTCAATGGTCTGTTTTAGGGGGCATTGAAAAGTTGTGGTGGTGATCATAAAATGAAAATCATTGTTAGTCATGTGGGCTGTCTTCATCCTGTGGGTTTAGCAGGTTGGAGAAGTTCTGCTCTTTTTCTGTGTGAGAATGTGAACTTTTCTTGTTGCTCATCTGTGTCTAGCCAAATGCTATTTTGAAAACCAAGGCCACATGATACGGATTTCAAATGATACAGCTTTTTTTCCTTCTCTGTCCGTTGCTTCCTTCCTGATGGTTGGGAGATTCAAGTGCCTGTTAGAGAGAAAATGCTGGCTTTAAGGAGTGCTTCTTATGAGGTGTTATTTCAAGTTTGCTGGCTAGCCAGTTCTTTGTAAACTCTTCGTGTGCGGTTTCATGATACATTTAATCTGCTCTAACAGGCAGCTGTTGAAAAGATCGCATTGATCTGACAGAGAACTAGTTCTTCTGCTGGGTTAGTTTTCTGTCGGATCAGGTTCCCTGTTTTACTTGCTGCATGGCTGCGTGGTTGATAGATCTGATGCAAGGAAAAGGCTTTTCCTATTAATGCCTATATACAAGTCTTTTTTGGAGCTGGAAGAAGCCATTTTGATTGCTATCTGTAAATATGTAGGTTAGAGAGTTAACAGAAGAGGAAATTCTTACATTAATTCAGTTTGATACAGGCTGTCCATATATGTACCTATTTGGAAGCTAGAAGGGGATTCCTGACTTAGGACAGGAGGATCCAAAGCAACCTTCCCATAGGAGTTACAGAGATAAGAACTATAATTGCTATTAAGGGAGAGCCAGATTTCATTTAGTGAAGACCTGGGAGATCTCTTTCTATGATTTTAATGCATTAAGTTAAAATGTGTAGTGGATTTTAACATATGTGCTGGGGTTTTTTTGTAAGCTGGATATGACTTAGATTAAAAAAAAAAGCTAATAAAAGCAATACTATGAGAGATGTTCTTACTCAGTTTGGGTTTATGACCAAGTATTCTGAATAAAATAAGTGAAATATATTTCCCTGAATTTATGTCATTTACATATGTGAGGTTTTATCCTCCTCAGAAGCAATAGAAATCTTCGCAGAACAAACGTTTAAATGGTAATCAACGTAAAAACCTGAAAATTGAATAGTGTTAAAAATTGTATTTGTACCTTTCAAATTGTAATGAGCCCTACATCACATGAATGAGACAAAGCAGCATTAAATCTAGGTTGGTTTTTGTTGGGTTTGTTTTTGTGTGTTTTGGTTTGGGTTTTGGGGTTTTTTTTGTTGTTTTGTTTTTAAAAAGGTTTCTTAAATTGATATGAACAAGTGGCTTTGCCTTGTTTTTGGAAAACTACACTGGAGTTGATGCTCTTCTGCTAGATGTAACAATGTTTGTCAGCCTGCATTGATAGTTGTGGAAGGAATATTCTGTTACGGAGAAGCAGTGGATTATCTCGTGATTAGTCTGGGTGCTAGCTTTCATTATAAAATTATATTTTAATCTCTCCTGCTGCAACTGACTTGGAAAATTAATTTGGCTAGAAAACAGCCAGAATTAATTGGAAAATAAAGGGTTAATGCTACGTGATGGATTATCTATATTGGCTGCAACTCATTAACAAAGTACCTTAGTTGAACTGAGGCTTTCATCTGGTTTTGCCTTTCTAACTTGGAGCTCAAAAATGTCTTGTGGTTTGTTGCCTCATAAGGCGCAGTGTTGCTAAGTCAAATGTGTTGGCATTGTGAGTAGAACAGGTTACCATTTGAGACTGTTCTGCTGATTTTATAGTTTTTATTGTAAGCAGTCTGTGAGCCACTGTCATGTTAATGGCTCTGGGGTCTTTGTTGGTGTTTCTATGGAATGTTATTTACTTTTTTCCCCCTCCCCTGCTGCATGTGTATTGCTAATGCCTTTTTGTCTGACAGAGAATAGGCTCTCCTATATTTGTGGTTATCAGAGATCTTTGACTCTGTAGAGAGGTCTCTAATTATGATGCTCAGGAACTGATGTTCAAGTCTGTAAGCATGGTGTATGCTGTTTTGAAAAGCCTCTCTATAGTTGGAGGTAAAATTACAGTTCTGTGTTGTTCTGTTAATCAGACGCTTGTGTCTCATTCACACTTTCCAAAATTTCTTACCCCTGTGCTTAATGAGGATTTTTTTTTTTGAGTGGAAAAAAACAGTAGAAGGGCTTTCTTTTGCAACAGTTTTTGTATATATGCTGCAAATCAGTATGGACTGTGCTAAGTGAAATACCACACCGTAGCAACTAAAGCTATGGTAAACTTTGATATTTGCTCTTGCAAAGATTTATTTCCAAAACCCCTGTAATTCTTGCATAAGAAGCTGCATAATTTGATAAGTGATACTTAACACCACCTAAGATGTTTATACTAAAACTTTGTATAAAAAGAAAGATGTGCCTGCCTTAATTCTGCTCCAAAGCAAATTCTATTCCTTACCTATCTTAAAAATTACCACAGCAACCTAAGCATATTGTACATGCACATATTAAATATAGCCTTCATAACATTAATCATAACTTAGTACATGTGTAGCTTGACAGGAAGAGTTTATTATTTTGTAAATTAAAATTTTACGTTTTGGGAAATAATTAGTCAAGATTTTCTGTCAGGTAATAACCACTTGAAGAAACTGTAGAAATGTTAAATCCCCATTTAGGATTTTTATAAGGAGTGGCTTTTAATTCAGTTGTCAGAGTAAAGATGGTCATGGTGCAATTTAAAAATACCTTGTAGAACACTCACAGTACTGAGCTGCTAATGAGGCTGTGCAGAGCTCGTAGTTGTTAATTATTTGCCTTGTCTCCACATGATAGTAATGGTGTTGGGGAAGGGAGCTCTGTCTTGGCTTTTTTCGGGGAAAATGAACTTTCTGCATTGGAAATACCCAGACTGGAGACAAGGCTTTAGTTTTCGTTGCTTCAAAGAGGTTAGGCTTTATAAGTGATTCAATGATCAAACTTTGTTATATAATTTAGAGACTTTTAAAAAAAAAAATTAACTCATGCAATTGGAATTCAGACTTGTCAGGAAGAAGATTAATTATATTTTACAAGAATTTGAATGCTGTGAAAATAAACAAAATCATGTGTAACTTGCTTTGGGTTTGCCATGATTGCAAATAACCAGCAAATAAAGCTTGTTTTAAAGTTAATTTGTTAACTGGAAAGGTAAAGGAGCACGTAATCAACGCATCAGGCAGTTGGCTGGTGCTGTGTAATGATAATTTACAGGGAATATGCTATGCTTTCTTGCTCTTGGAATCTGCCTACCTTCTTTATGCTTAGCCCTCCTGTCCCTGTGCTTTCTCTCTCCCCCCATCCAAGTTCTTCCTACAGGTAAGGTCCAAAACCTCTGAGACCTGGAAAGTCCTGGCTCTGCAGGAGTTGCTTGAGTGCTTGAAGAGGAGCAGTTCTGCTGGTGAGCATGTGGAAATTTGAAGGGTTTGCATGATTTTGATTCTTGCTAAGCCTTATAACAGCAAGGCTTTGCATCTTCAAAGTGGGACCGCTGCTTGTGAGCAGCATTGTAAAGGTGCTTTGATAGCAGGGGCCAAGTTCAGACCTGAGAGAGCAATTTTGGGTTGGGTCATATGTTGCTCTGAAACAACATTAGAACTGTTTTACTTTTTTTTCTTTCAGTGAAGGATCACTTTCCCTTAGGTCAGAGACCAGTTGTTTTTCTTCCGGAATCTGCTTGTCAAATGGAGCTTCTCTTTGTTAAATGGAAACAAAACCACATCTGTTCTCACTGGCTTGAGGGCCAAAACCAGTGAGTTCTCCATGCAAAGGAGATGTGGGTGGCTGATACAGTGGCTATGTGTGTATGCCATATTTCATTTTTGTGTGGCCCTTTTGGTTCTCTCTCTCTTCTCCCTTCCCCCATTCCAAAATAGTTCAGAACTATAAGGCAGCAGTAAATAAGGCTGGTTTTATTTCCAGTAGTAATAGCAATTCTTGGCATTTAAAGAATGGACTTTAAAAATCAAGTTAAGTTATTTATCCCGTTAACTTCTTGGGTTTGCTGAAGTCACTGGGGTACTGCTGAGCAGCAGTAGCAGAGGAGCAATCTGCTTGCAGATAAATATGTCACTAGAAAATTCACTGGTGCCCAAAATTAAAAGTGAGATTTTTATTCCCCCCCCCCCCCCAAAGGAAATGACACTTGACAGAATTACTTATTTCTGCCTTTTGCAGCACAGCCTGCTAGATTTCACTGTTTCTTGCTAAGTTTGAAGGTCTTTGGGTGTGCATAAGGGTTGCACAGTTGAAGCTTGGGTGTAAGAATGTTATCATTCGGCAGTGGCAGAATGAAGCAATGCTGGTATGAAATCCTTGAGAGAAGAATTTGCTTTAAAACTTGTCTTTTTCCTTCTTCTATCAGTCTCTATATGCACCATACTAGGTTCTGTGTGGTTGTGCAATCAACTCCCTAATTGAAGCAACGAGTACATGGTGAATGCTTGTCTGTTGCCTTCCGTTGGGTTTGGCTGCTGTCGTCCTGCCTTGCCTATCCTCGGGTTGTGTGGTGGCGATGCAGCTCTTCCTTCTCTCTGCCACCTGCTTCCTCCTGCAGTGCTTCTGGCTGGAGGCCATGCTGGGTATTAACGCTGCCTGGGGGACTGGGAGGCTAGACTAAAAAGGTGTGAACCCCTCCCCCACCCTGCCCTGGGATGGAAAATGTAGTCATGATATGAGAAAAACCAGGGAGAGTATACAGGGAGAAAGAAGCAATCACGTGGTGCCTGACAGTGCAGGAGGAACCTAATTTTTCCTGAAACTGCTGTCGAGAGTTACTTTATGAGAATTGGTTGCCTTCCAGGAGAGAGTAGATAGTTGGGGCATGGCAGTAAAGGGGAAGAAGCTTAATCTTCATGGAGAAGTGTGCATGCTTCCTGGCATTTAGGTAGACTTCAGTTGACTGGTGACTGGTAGAAAGATTCCATGGCAGTGGTGAGATGCTGACAATGCTGATGAAGGTGGTGGGTTTTTAAAGAATCCCTCTGAACAATTCTCAGGTGCAATTTTCCAGGGTTGCTGTTTGTGACAGTCCTGCAGCTTGCTCCCAAGAGAAGCTCAGTGAAAAGTTTGAACAGTGTTGTTCGTTTGTTAGCTGAAGTATGAAGTTTGTGGCATTGGTGGAGTTAATATTTCCAGTCCTTTGCCCCTAGGTATTTTTTCTAGGTATGTGACTTTACTCAACAGTTTGGTGAAACCCCAGTATGATAAATTAGCTGTCTCTGTTAATTCTTTGTCTTTACAATTAACAATTTCTGAATTGTTTTATTAGCCTAATTATTCCTGTGGATGTCTAACTGCCTCTGAGGTATTCCAATCAAAAGTAACATGTAGGTGAAACCTGAGGATATCCTGTAAGGCTGATGTAATGATTATGTTACATAGCTTTTAAGCTGAGCTATGCTAACACACTTAAAGAGAAATGAGGACTAGAAGCAGACTAAAAATTGGAAGGTTTTCTGTCTTCCTAGTCATGTTTTCAGAAGTAGTGTGAACTTGAAACATATGATCTCAAAATCTCTCTCAAAATCAATGTTGGATGTCTGTTGGGTTTTCTTAATAGGAACAAATTACTTTTTACAGCTGTAAGCAAACTGTGCCATGTATGCCTGCTTCAGGGTAGAGATACAAAAATAGTTAATTTAACAGATCAGAAAAATGTTGTGTATTTATTTGTTGGTGATGGTTTCTGTCCTGTAAGAGTAATATGGACAAGATCATAAGCTTGAGCTATTGCTTTAGACTTCTTAGAAGAAACATATGCAGGTTCAGAAGGACCACAGACCACATTTCAGTTATAAAGTTGCTTTTCCCTTCTCATTTCTTTGGGTTGAAGACATTTTATTACAGGGTCTGAATTTAAACTCATAATTTATTCCTGTTAGTGTCTTGTGCTTCCAGCCTCTGAGCCACTTAAAACTAATAATAGGAACTTCATTAGAATTAGATTAGAATCACCTGATGAAAATTTAATTATGATAGCATTTATATTGCTCCAGCTCTTCCATTGTTTCATGAGAAGCAAGATGAGAACTAAGTGTGTTTTGCTTGTAGTGTGTGGCCACGATGGACTCAAATTCTAGCAGGCACGTTCTGTTGGGGTGAACTAGCTGAAGACGCTTTGTAGCTCAACATTGCGGTATTAGTTAGAGATCTTCATGACAGCGCAGTAGCAATACTGCCTTTGTTTTGCTAGATTGCTGTTCTTCATTCTCAAAGAGAATGATGCACTATGTGGTGACATCCGGAACACTTGGAAAATATTGCATTCATGGTATTAGAATTGTTCCAAGTGTTTACTTTCAAACTAAATGAAAAACAATAAAATATGCCAACTCAATCAACACCAGCATTGTTTATAGTGTTACTTCAGAAATGAGCAGTAATTCTCTTTTAACAGCTTTTTTTCCTAGGCAGGAAATCTGGTTCAGCATTGCAAATCTTCAATTTATCCTGCTTGTATAAGGTGAATTGGAGTTAAGCAGAGTTTTGTGGAGTTCAGATGATACCCTGGTAAGGTAACTGTTGGTCCTACAGTGAATACCAGATACCAAGTTCTCGCGTAGTTATGCACAGCCATTTCCAGTGTGAGTTTTGCCTTCCAGATGTCAGGATTTGTATGTATATTGAATAATGGTTTCTGTATTGATAATGAAACAACAGGGAGAATGAAATGATCACAATCAATGTTTCCTTTCTGAAAATATTTTAACTGAAAATTAGATCTTGCAGTTTATCTCAGGGGGAAAAGTATCTGGCCATGTAACATGATAGAGTATTTAAAGATTGTAGTAGAACATATGAGAGGAAAGGTGTTTTGTTTTTATTTTGTATTTTATTAGGAAGAACTGATTCTGTATTAGAAGAGTGCCGGGGAAAGAAGTTTGCTTACATCTGTCAATTTTGAAGGAAAAGCTTTATTTCTGAGGTGGTGTCATGCACCTATATTTGGCATGATAAGATGCCATTGCTGTTGTAAAGTATGATTCAAATTAACTGCTAGGTTAACTTTTTTCTTCCTTAATACAGAAAGGTAATTCTGAATTTTTTTTTCCTTATAGATCTTTGTTGTGTAGACAGCTGTAGCTCAAAATAGCTGTTTCTTCCAGGTATGTTATTCAGTGTATGTTACTCTAGGGCTTTTCTTTGTGGTATTCTGAAAACTCCCAGCTGAATGAGGTTTGAACAGGCAGGTAAGAAGGAGGTGGGAAACAGTAGAAAGCTTAGCCCTGCTGGTTGTGTCTCAGCTTGGACAAACTAAACCTATTCAGGGAGTCTCTCTTAACAGATTTTCCTCAGCTTTGTACTTCAGGTGTGAGCCTGCAAAACTTCAGCATGTCCCTGGCCACAGAGATGATTAAGGGACTGGAACATCTTTCATTTGAGGCTGAGAGCTGGGACTATGCAGTCTAGAGAAAAGAAGGCTCAGGGGGATCTTATCAATACGTATAAATACATGATGGGAGGAAATGAAGAAGAGGGAGCCAGACTCTTCAGTAGTGCCCACTGACAGGATAAGAGGCAATGGACACAAATTAAAAAGAATGAATCTCAATCTTAACACAAGAAAATTTCTACTGTGAGGGTGATCAAACACTGCAACAGGTTGCCTGGAGAGGTTGTGGAGTCTCTATCTGTGGAGATACTCAAAACCTGCCTGGGCAACCTGCTTTAGCTGACCCTGTTGGAGCAAGGGGATTGGACTAGATGATCTCCAGAACAACCTAAATGATTCTACAATTGCATGGTTTAAAACAGTTTTTGGTGGTATCTTTATGTGAAACAGCAGAAAAATAGTTGGCAGGGGCTTTGTTCTTTCAAAAAGCATCTTAGATTTAGGAAGCAACTTTGACAAAAGTGTTCCTGCTAACAGAAAGGCAGATTTGGAGAATACTTGTGGATTACAAACTGGTTGCAGATTGGAATTTTATTAGTATCTTGGTGTCTATATCTGTAAGTTTCTGGTGAAATGGGAGCAGATAAGGGGAGTGAATCAGTTAATGTTGAGGCCTCTACAATGTATTTGGGTTTGGAGTTTTACTTCAAACAAGATATATGCTAGTTCCAGGGAACATACTAGCTGTCCTTGTTTTTTGAAAATATCCGAAGACTGGTCTGAACCATTATGTCTTTCAGGGGTTAGAGCATGTTTCTGCTGGAGCAGAAGTTCTGGTTCAGGTTCCTCCAAAAGGAGTTTATTTTGCACACACAAAAGCTGCTCTGCAAAGCAAACTAAAGGTCTGTGAGAAAGATCAAGGAGAGGATATTCATTTCAAAACCACCCTGTTTGCTCTAAACCAAAATGCAAATGTACAGGCAACCAAATAGTACTAAGTGCAGGTTGGTACTCTTTTTTGAATTTCCCTCTAACTTCAATTAATTTATCCTTTGTTGGTTATTTCTCCGTTTTTTCTACTCTCTTGAAATTTTTAATTTCTCTTGTGTCTGATGGGAGGCTTTGCCCTTGAGTAAGAACTACATCCTGATACGTATATTTCTAAATTGCATTGTTGGTCTTTTTAATACTTGAAGTATTACTGTTAAGATTTTCCTGTGAAACTCTTGTGTTGACTGTTTACTCTAGGATAAAACTCTAGACCTTTGAAACAACAAATTTGGATATAAAATTTTTCAGGGAAGAATAATGTCAGCTTTCCCTTTCTCTTCTAGATAGCATCTTTGGTTTAAACTGAGATTTATTACCTGATGTTCTGTTGTGCAGCTGACTGAATGATGAGGAAGTTTATTTTAGCAGCTTTGCAAATGAATGTAGAAAAAAAGCTACTTTTTGTGGTGCATGTGTCTGAGTGAAGTGTTTACGGTTTTTGAGATCAATGAAGGAAAAATGAAATGCCCCTGCTGGTATGCTTTCTGGAGGGCTAATTAAGTAGAGGAGGATCTCTCAGATTTCTTGTAGAAACCCGCTCTTCTACAAAAGACCTGGAGATTTTGCTTTTTCTTTTTGATAACAGATAGTTTAAAGTCCATGACTTTAAAAAAAAAAAAAGTGTTTAAAAAAGTGTATTGTAAGCAATGATGTGAAAAATATGCTTTTGGATTAACCTGTAAGAAAAAAATTATTATTCTCCCAAAATGTGAGCAAAATTCACCTCATTTTATCAAACCCTGTAAAAACAGAAATTGTCAAGACCTTTTAGACATACTTCAAGTTTTTTTTTTTCCTGTGTAACACTTTGTGAATGATGAGAAAAAGTTTAAATTTAAAAAAAAAAAAGTGAGACTCGTTAGGTCATTAGTGTAGCTTTTGACCTAACCACAGTGTATTAAAACAGCAAGAAACTGTCTCTGTTTTACACAGATGTTCTTTTGTGTGGCTTTTGGTTCTGTGAATTTGATTGCAAGTTTTTAGTACAACTGTAAGTAAAAAACCCAAACAAACCAACCAACTAACCAACCAACCAAACAAAAAAACATGAATAAAGAGGTTTACATTATTACCTGAAAATCTGACCTACGTTGTGAGGATGAATGGATAGTAACGTGACAGACAAAATCCATTTTAGTGTTTGTAATAAATTCTGAAACCAAGTCATATCCTTCACTTCAACTCTTCTTCACACCTTTTGTTGGGAAAATGCAGAATGAATAGGGATTTTTTAGATTCATTCACGTCAAGTACAGTACATCCACACTTCTCCCAATGTGATTGTACAACAGGAGCTCACTCCCGCCTACAGTGTGCCAGCTGGATGGCTGTGCAGCACAGTTGTGCGACTGACCATGCCGCAAGAGCAGCGGGAGCGTGGGTGAAAAAGCCTGCTGCAAGTTCTTTGGCTGCTACGTTTTCTGTTTCTTCTTCCCTCACAAATTTGCAGTGTGAGTGAAGTTGGATTCTTTTGTGTTTTGCAGGAAGCCAGTGTAGATCTTATTACAAAACTAATGTTAATTGGAGAAGGGCTCAGGTGCTTCAGAGCTTTTCTTCCCCCTCTTCTGTCTTGTGAGCTAGTTTAACAGATAATAATACATCTCACATATGTGGCATTATTACCTGTGACTCAGTTCTTTGTTTTGGCCTTCTCAGGGGTGCTTTCAGAGAACCTTTAAAGAGGATCCATGCTCCTGCCAGCATATTCTTTTACATAATCTAACCTAATGACAACCTAACAGAATAGATCTTTCCTTTTTTCCCCCTAGGTGCTGGGCTCAAATGGATTTATTTTAGTTATTTTTCATCATGCCCAAATGAAAGTATTCGTTTAAATCTCTTTAAGTAATGGACTGTTATGTGTAATGGTAGTCATTGTTCAATGGCACACATATCTTCTAGACCGTAAGTTTAGTGAATTCACAAGTTACCTTTATATACTGATACAAAAGTGGGAGGCATTTTAGGCATTCATTAGGTGAGTATAGCTAAGCAACCTCTTTGCTCTCTGACCTGATATATGCTATTTCTTGGCGGCATTGAATTTCAAATTTCTGTTCTGCACCTTTTATAAATTAGAGTAAAATTAATATTGAAATGGAATATAGTTTATTTTACCCTTATGCATAATGCCTTGTTTCACTTTTTTTTCTTTTTAACAATGGCAGCTCATATGGAGGGTAACGTGATTGAAAGGAGAGATCATTCCAGTTATAGAACTTGACTTTTCACTGCTAAGTTCAGTTTCATACTCTTTAGTTCATTAAGCTCTTAAAATGCTTTATATTATTTCATAATCACAATCTTGGAAAATGATAGTGAAGGGATTATAAGTGGACTAGGTGTATGAAGTGATGGTAGGATACCCCAAGCAGACCTGAAAGCCATGGGGCTTGTGAGGAAAACCTAACTTCTGCAAACTGGAGCAGAGATACTTTCTTTGCATTTCACATTTGATGCCCATTCAAATTTATATATTGTAGGTTTTAAGTAGCATATTTTACAAAAGTTTCAGTGTGTTTTGGCGTCAGGACTGAATGTTTTTAGCTTGTTTACTTGTTAGTTTTAGGTTCAGCTCTATTTATTGTTTCTGTGTGTTGGTTGTTTCCCCCCATACCCTTCTTTTTTAGCACATGTGAGCAGGATAATTTTGCGGTGTGTGAGAAGTAAATTCTGCACCAGAGAATAACATCTATTGACTCCCAAGTATCTGTTAATCAAGCTTACCAGCTGACACCTGACACTAAGGGGACAGGCAGGTTCTTTTAGGGATCCTTGGCAGAATGGCACTAAAACAACTAAAGCTTTATTTTTCATAACAAGATATTATGATTAGTATAGCACAGAATTTATGATTAGAATGGCACAGGATTTCTACAAGCAGAATCAGTATAGTACAATTTATAAGTAGTGTAATACAGAATTTATAATATGACTTATGATTTCTAATCACCGAAATAATACAGAATTTATAATAGAACTTATTATTTCTAATCACCTAGACCCTCTGCAGATCAGGTCAAATCTTAGTATGTGGTTTGCTGTATCAGTGTAACGGTCATAATCTAGACTCAAAAATCATATAAAAGCATGTGAGTCACTCAGTCCTTGGAGGAAGCAGATGACGGTGGAGGCATCCATGGCCACCGGGATCACGGGTCTCACTGTCCAGCAGCAGTTCTGGTCCAGGTTCCCCACTTAGGACTTGTAACTGCTTGATTTTATGGATGGTGCTCTGTGTGCTGTTACACTTCCTTGTTCTGTGATGGGGTCGTCACCACCACCAGGCTGGCCGGGTGCCTGGGACCTTCAAGGCTGGTAAGGAAGGACTTAATCAGCCTGGTGCCCAGGAATCTTGAGGCTAGTAGGGAGGATGATAAGAAATCTGTTTGGTTTGTCTACTTGGTTCACAGGACCTTCAGGGCCTGATAATGAGGGAAAGGGAATGAATATGTGACTCGCTCAGTCACAGAGAATGGCTGCTTGCCTTGTAAAATGGTGTTAGTTATGTTAACCACATTATCAGGAGTCAGGAGCAGGGGGTACCAGTTACACCAGTCTTATCCTGACGCCTCCACAAGGCAAATTCCAGTTCTGATGACTGCAAATTCTGAAATAGTGGTGATTGTGGATTTTTTTTATATACTTTTTTTTCACTTATAAATAATGCTTCTTATGAAGATATTTGAGATGTGGAGCATAGCAAAAGGAATTTAATGTTGGGTAGTGTTTATAATATGGGGTTTGCCTAGACAGTCTAATTTGGGTTGCTATAGTTCCCTTTCAACTTCTTTATTTACATGACTCATCCATTTTAAATGACAAGTCAGGGAGAAGATAACACCTGCTGAAAGTGGACTGCTTTTGTTTACCTGCTGTGGTGCTGACATTTCCTTGGTGTGGATTGCTAACGAATGGGAAAATGCTCTCATACCAGATCTGGAAAGGTACCAAGCTCCCTGTGAGCTCCACAACTAGCATGTAAGAGGGCTCAAAGCCACGGAGTACTTAGTTAAAAGATAAATTTTGTGATGACACACACAGATGGGCATTAAACTCCCTGGATGTTTGGCATCACTCCACTTTCCTTTGCAACACATCACCTTTCTTTCAGTGTCCAGTACCAAGGTGTGTTTGGAGTATGTGCAGTTTCCTATTCAAAGACAGGCAAAAGGAGAAGCATTGTGGTTATTGTATGTTTCTGATGCACTTCTAAAAGTTGATCCTCAACTTTGTTAGCGCCTTATCTTACCCAAGACTTGAATTCCTTTGTGGGTACCTTCTCAAAAAAATAATGGGAACGTGTTTTTGTCATGTGCCTTATCTTATTTTTGTGATTGACAGGGCTAAAAGTTTTCCAGTGTTGAAATGCGGGGCTGTCAGGTAGGTTGCTAACAGTGTCTCCTGCTGTGTTGTTGTCACTTTGAATACTAATCATGATAGCACAGGGGGAATAAAACCATGTTCTGTGCTAAATATAGTATATTGGATTGGAAAACTGGTAAGGGAAGCTGGAATACTGACTGTCTTACTACTGTAGCTTCAAAGGCAAGACTGTGTTCAGTATGTGACATGACTGTATGGGGTAACAGGATGTATTTCTCTAGCAGCGAGGCATGGCTTTATTTCTACCAAGCTTCAACAGAACGTGTGATCTTGATCCACCTATTCGTTATTGTTTCTCCCATGCGTGTAACAAACACAGCGGCTATATTCTTGGTGGTCGTTTATTTTACTGGTTTCAGTAGAGTTGCACTAAAAAAAGCCTCTCTGACAAAGGAAAAATAAAACCCAAACCTCTCAGCTGGGGTTTAACATCAGCACTTCTTGTCGGTCTCTGTTGGGAGAGCTGGGATGGGAACAGAGGGAGGAGGCAGTCGTGAGGTGGAGGGAGGTAATGGGCATAGTCCCTGTTCTTCTTTCTTTCCTTTCCAAGCTGTGTGCTTATTGCCAGGTTTACTTGAATGCCCCCAAACATAGTTAAAGGTCATCCTTGGACTTTCCAGTCTGATCTTAGTGTGTTGATGGCATTGTACCAAGCTGACAAGTGCTGAGCTCTGTATGGCCCTAGGCAGAAGTCTCCTTACCAAGAAAGCGTCTGAAAGCAAAAAGCCATCACTTAGGCTGATACTTTATTTCAAAGCTGAACACAGTCACTATTAAATAAACCTATGTGTAATCTAAATATATCTGGTTTCACTTTCTAGCCACAGATTTCTTCAATGCTTTTTTCAGTCAGAGTAGAGCTCTTTAAAATATTTTTAACCATGACTGGTGCTGATAGCTGATTATTCTTCAGATAAGACAGACATTTCAGAAGAGTTCCTGCAATATAGAGTGTCTGGGCTCACTGGTGGAGGGAAGGAAGACATTTCCAGATCATCAGTATAGGTTCTCCACTTTCTTGTACAGTATTGATTTGTCTTATTTCCTGAATAATTAGTTTATGATTGATAGTTATTTGCTATACTCTGATGCTGGAAACCTCTGTGTTCAGGAAGGTAGATTCCTGTTCTCATGTGCTTTTGGCATAAGAATTTCTTTATTCTGTTCTGCAGATTTGATAGGGAGTTGTAGCATAGCATAGCAAACCTCAAAATACATCCTATAATTATCTAGCCAAAATATCTGATATAACCAGTCCTTTTACTATTTTAGTGAGGATGGGGGGAAATAAAGAGAATAGTTCAAAAAGCCTAGTCATTCCCTCCTACCCATGCTTTTCTTGTATGTGGGGTTTTATTGCTGATTGTGAATCCCTCTGCCTTTTTTTATCTGCACGGAGAATACGATGTCTGGTTAATGCTCAGGCTTGCTATATCTTAGCCTTAGTACAGGTAGGCTCAATGCTTGCCTAGAAATTCTCTTGTAGATTTTCTATAATGCGTAATAATTTTGACATGGACATTTAGGCTACTTCTCTAAGACTTCAGTGAGATCACAGAAGTGTTTTTAGACCTTTATCATTTTTGGAGAGTTTTTTCTGGATTATTTATGCAATATGCTTTTGAAAAGTAGTATGGGATAAACTAGACCTCAGAGACTTTGTGTAAGCTACTCTCCCACAAAAAGGTAAATACAACAATTGAATAACCCAGTGATTCTATAGCTATAATGGTGATGTTTTTAAATGTCCAACTGCAGAATAAATTCATTTTGTATAGCTTCATGAAGAATTAATGAGATTAATTGTTGAATGATGAAAATGCAGAAGTAGCAGTTCTATGTATGGGCATAGATTTCATAGAACACTTAGTGTATTTTAAGTGAGTTATGTCATAATCCCTATGGCTAGGATAAACAAACTAGTATACAAGTGAGTTATAAGGGGAGAGATTTGATCCCAGCATGAATTAAGAACACAAAGTGGGCAGGAATTGTTAGTAAATTGTATTTACCCGGTTATCCTGAAGTTCTTAAGAACACATGCATTTGTCGTGTGAAGGTAGAAAGAGAAATCATGAGTTCATTTTCTGTGAAGAAGTTAAGTTTCAGAAGGATTTAGGTTTTAGTATGGTGATCTAAATGAGCTTTAATCAGCTGATTTATAACTTACTTTTAATCAATGGGAGTAATATGAAGGAAAATGAGTAATACTGAAAGGTCTCTAGAGTATTGTGGGGTAAAAGCTAGAAACTGAAAGAAATTAAAGGTTTCTCTGTTTCTTAACCAAAAGTATTGCTTTGCCACCAACAGAATTGATTCTTTTGAGACTGAAGAGACTAGTTCTGCGCAATGCTGCTGTGGAATATGTTGAAGCATTGATCAGTTCATAACACATACATAGCAATGGTGGAAATATGCTACACAATATTGCATGCAATATACAAAATTTACAACATAGCTTTCAAAGCTTGTATAGAAGCACAGATGCTTTGCATGTTACATAAAAACCTCATGTTTTTATAAGTGGAAACCTCAGCTAGATTGCATTTGTGCAGGCACTGTTTGTGTGCACAAGTGCATTCTGCTCTATGCAAAAGGAATCCTGTATGAGCATTTAAGAATTACCTAGGGAACTCTATTCTTCAAAACTAGACTGTCTGAAAGATTAAGTAAAAATACTTCCATAGCTGCTTGATCCGTTTTAATAGATTTTGTTCTATTCAGTACTGGCTTCTTTTACAGATGGTTACAATTTAGTCTTGGATTAGAGGCTGACTTAAAATTTGTGTGCACTAATCGGCTACATTTAGTAGGAGGTTTCTATATGTTGGTGAAGCAGAAGAGGTGTGTAAAAATGCAGATGGTATAGGTCAGTATGTACGAGTTTGTATAGATTCTGAGATAAGGTATTTAGTGTTCTCCAATTACAATTGCTGTCTAGCTCTTCAGATACCTAGTCAACGGGAAAACTTATCATTACCAACAAATTACATCTTCCTCTTCACAAATTAGGTAGAAGAACCATGGGACTGAGGAAGGTGTCTTTGGGTAGAGTGTCTGAAGGGACCTAATGAATGCGGAAATCTTTAAAAGAGGTTTGTGTTGGAATACTGTAGAGTAACACTGAACTACTAAAAAAAGACATGGTAAATCATTATGGAATAATGAGGTTACTGACTTTTGTTTTTGAGGAGAAAAATATTGAATAGTTCTAGATCTATTTTGAATAGAGTTACTGTGCAGTGATGAATGAGTGGAAAGTGTCAGACCTGTATACATAACAGAATAAATGAAGTGTCACATCACATGGTTGTATGAAGAAGCATGTGTGGATGTGTGGTGTGCAAGTGATATGGTCCAGCCAGCTCACCTCACTGCCTGTCTTTCTGAGATTTGCCTAGTGGAGGGCAGATAAAACTAAAATGTTAATGTCAGTCATTGATCACACTTGTTCAAAGATCCTTCTTCTCTTTGCCAGTTGGAGACAGGTTCTGTGAGGGTTTAATTCCCTTTTTTTTTTTTTTTTTTTTTAAAAAGAGATAAAAAAGTTCTTTATGTCAGATTTAGAAGAACTTTAAGGAATTTATTCAGTTAAGCTTAAATCCTGGATGAGTATTTATGTTTGTGGGGTTTTCATATGCTTTCTGTGAAGCATATACGAAGTGGAATGCAGAAAACTGCTTTTAGGTTCTGTCCTTCCTGAAGAAGTGAAGTGTGGCTATATGTAATAGCTCTTGAGAAGGTTTCTATTGCATGAACCCAAATACTTAAAAGCAATTCTAATGGCTCTGCTGCACTGAGGGCAGGATGGTAGGGAGTGCATGGTTCATAGCATGAAGGAGCAGGCTGGCTGTTAAGGGCATGCTTAAACTAGAGAGAAGGATGGCAGCATGAAACTCTGACTTGATGCCTACTATCATAGAATCATAGAACTTATGAATCATAGAACATACTACTCCCATTTCACAGTAGGCAACTTGATGTGGACTGAAATTGCGTTATTTCACTGCTGACTTTTGAAATTGGCAAAGAGAACTTGTCTGTAGCAGGAGAATGACTTTTCCAGTAGTGGAAAAAACCCATCTTTCTTACGAAACTGGTTTTTTTGAGTCTGACCACTGGTAATCCTTTGTTTTCTTCTTCTGCAGGAGTCAGCTGGATGTAAAAACTTTATGGTTTATCCAACCTGAGCTTTCATTATACTAGATCAGTTTTCTAAATAGAGACTGAACGCTAAAACCAGTCTGTGCTTTAATTGTGGTGTAATTAGTATGTTCTCTGCCGTGAGGGTTATGTTTTGGAAGACTTGTAGGGTTCAGCATACCTGAAGAAGTCATGCCTTCTGACAAGGAATGGTTGACTGTAATCTATTCTATGCAGTCATTTTCTGTGACCCTAATTTGTTATGCTAAATGGTTGTTTCTGACAATTTTGTTTCACTGTATGATAGTGCATTACTCATGTAGTCTGTTACCTCTCGAGTGAAATGCTTATCTGGGTAGTCCTGCTTATAACAGCTACTCCTCTGGATGTTTTTAGTTGTTGCTAAGTAGTTTACTAGGCAAGGACATCCAGCTTCCATGCTTTGGAAGAAGCTGGGAGGGAGCACAGCCAGGCCAGCTGGCCCAGCTGGCCAACGGGGTATTCGATACCGTGTGACGTCATGCTCAGTATATGAATGGTAGGCGTGTTCCAGGAAGTTGCGATCGCTACTTGGTTATCGGTCAGTGCGGGTGGTGAGCGATTGCATTGTGCATCGCTCTTTTTGTATGTTCTATCATTATTAGTGTTAGTATTTATTATTATTACTATTATTTTCGCTTTTCTGTTCTATTAAACTGTCTTTATCTCAACCCACGAGTTTTTCTCACTTTTACCCTTCTGATTCTCTCCCCGTCCTGCGGGGGGGGGGTGGGGTGGGGTGCGGGTGGTGGCGGAAGTGAGCAAGCAGCTGCGTGGTGTTTGGCTGCCTGCCAGGTTAAACCATGACAAGAACACTTCTCATTTCTACTTGTTTAGTAGACTAGAGAAGGGCATCTCTTTATTGACACAAAAGGAGTCTTCTGACCAGATGGGAAAGCTGCAGATTTTCCTCATCTTTATCCCCAGTTGTTCACCTTGTGAGCCAGAAGAGGACAGGGGAACATCTTTTAAGAGGAAGGAGTCATATAGCCACTAATTGTCTGGCTCCTACTTCAGGACTTGAAACTGCTTTGTCAAATGGGTTTTATATGTAGGTCCCACTGAGAATGCAGGCTGCACAGATTGCCTTTATGATGAAAATACTGTATTGTGTAGAGTATTCAAAAGGCAGGACAAAGAAGAAACCAAGGTAAACTGGCTTTATTCTAAACGTAGAAAGCTTTTTGCATTTTCAGTGCATCATATTCTTGTGGTGAAGAATATTCCGCTGCAAGTCATCTCTGTCTGAGCAGAAAACACAGGGAAATGCACTGAAAGGCTTTTCATATAAATAAACTTCAAACTCTAGTTTATTTCTTAAAATCTTGCATCTCATCCTCTTTCAGTAGGCAAAAAAGGAATAGATCTTCAACTTGTGCATAAGGATAGCTCAGGATTAATTTTGCAGTCAAGACTTTTTAAATAATAGTAAGCACATAGTCTTTGGTTTGGGGTCTCACAGAACTTAAGCAAGTGATATAGTAGGGTGCGGTCAGGGATGTGACAAGACTTTTTTTTTTGTAATCTAATTTTTCCAAAATGTTTTGAAGTGCTACTTACTGTCATTTTACTTTAACTTGAGGAAGCAGCCAGGATTTTGTCCTGGCATTGGCTGAACAATTTTTCTGTTTGTCCTTGATGTGGCCTTTGTATATGAATTTATTTTGAGAGTGAAGATCTGATTGTTTCCTACAAGTAGATAAAACTACTGGCATAGATGAAAAAGATACATCAAGGAAAATCTTGGTCTTTGTTCCTGTATTCTTAATAGCTAAAAACTTGGTTTCTTTCACCTGCCTCAACTTACAGTTGTGTATCCAAAGTAACGAGAGGATTTGTGTCTCGATGTCTACAGAATAAGAACTTCATTAAGGTAATGTAGATGAGTATGAGTCTTACTTGAGCTGAATTGTGCTGATTGGTGGTTCCTCCTTTGGAATGTCTTATTTAATTTTTAAAATCTCTCTTAACTCTTTTATTACTTACATTATTGGAATTTTTAAAGGCTTTGTTCTGTAAGCAGACAGAACAGGACATGTCAATATTTGTCTGTGACCGCATCCTGCAAAAACATGACTAGTTAGTCCTGTTGAGACTCTTTCTTTAAGACGAGCTCAGAATTTTGTAATGAAATTCATACACTGAGTTAAAAAGCTTTGTGATTTGAGTGCAAACATCATGTGAACAAACAATACTGAAAATACCTAAGCAAACAGCAATTAAAACACGGACAATAACTTTCAGTCATGAGGTGTTGTTGGTGCTGTTTTCAGATGTGCAGAGGGAAAAGCTCTCAATTGTTCTTAAGTTGGCTGGTAACTGAATCCACGTTTGTAGAGCTTGACAACAAAAGGCTTTTTGTTCACAATTTGTATTCATCTAAGACATGCCAATTACCGAGCATAAATAGAACATAGTCTGTAAGCAGGCCAATATAATATGTTGCTTAATTTGTGACTTACCAGAAATCCATAATTTATATTAAAATAGTTAGAATTACAGGTAGAAGCTACTCGTTGGGGGATTTTAGATTTCTGCATGAATGAGCATGATGTAATTACTTTGAGGAAGCACACACTGCTGTATTTGATGTGGCAGCAAGATGTGCAACCCAGGCAAAACTCTTTCTGAATATTACTTGCAATCATTTCATTAATTTAGTGAGGCAAGACTGACTGGGACAAAGCCAGTGGGTGCTCGATAAAAGAAGCAACAAGACCTTTTACTCCTGCTGTTTGCAAATAAAGCATACTAAAGAAAATTATTCTAGTGCTTTCCCCAAAATTTGTTCAATTCCACCAACCTTTGTTATCAGTGTAGTTGTATGACCGTATGTGATTTGCATGTCAAATAAGCATGACTGACTTTCTCTGCTGGGCCATTCACCCAGGTGCATCTTCTTATTGTTGGTGTGATACTCGTGCCTCCCACCTCTTTACAAGAATCGGCATGCCTTTCGTAGGATGTTACCCTAATCACGATGAATGAGCAGGAACACAGGTGAAACTGTAGCAGATTTGACATGTACAATTTAACTGATATTTTCTGTATAGTGGGAAAAAAAACGGGGGCTGACCTGAAAGTACAGAAAGAAATAGATAATTGATAAAGCACACGCTCCCCGTTCCCCCTGCATAATGATTTTAGTTGTGTTAACTGTGTAAGTCATGTTCTTGATTACAACAGATGTGTCCAAAGAAAAAAGTGTAATGGTTCCCAAACTATATGAAATGCATTGAGGTGGTGGATGTGACTTGATAAATGAGCACATCATTTTAAGTTGTCAGCTTAGGAATTTTTTGTGGAGTATGGAACAGAAACTTTGAGGTTTTTCTTCTGCTTTTGAGAAATGTGCAAGCGTCTTGCTAGTGGAAAGGTATGCGTGTGGGGAAAGCACTGAAAAAGGATAAACAGCAGATTTTAAGTTCTTCATCAGTATGGGGTTCTTACGTTGGTCACTGGTTTAAACTCCTATTGTATTAAGACTGTGTTCCTTTTCTGCCCTTTTTCAGGTAGTGGTGCTACAGCAGTTGTCCAGGCAGCGCTATGCAAACCCAGGCAAGAACGTGTAGCAATAAAGAGGATCAACTTAGAAAAATGCCAAACCAGTATGGATGAATTACTTGTAAGTAAATCAGAGGGGAACATATTACATGGAGACTGTCTTCTATGTTGATTTTGGTTTTTGCTTGGTCCAAGAGTGAGGGTAGAATTTTATGCAGGATAATAGTGACAAAAAGATTTGAAAATAATCTGAAAGAAGTATGCCCTTCCTCTAAAAATATATTTTACTAATGTATATTTTCTAATGCCACAAAAACAAGAAGTGCAAATTTGAATTTTGGGATAACCAGCTGTTGAGAACTGTGGAAGAACCTTACCCCTTGCTTTCTGGAGACTCGATTTTCAAGAGATCACTGTCTGGTTGTCTGTCTTTTCTTAATGCCAAGGAAGGATACATTTTCCTTTGGTTAAACACTGATTGAAACAATAAAGGTAGAATTTAGTAGGTCTCCTTAAAATGTCTAAAGCACCAAAACATGGCAAAAACTAGTTGTTAGATCATTTTGTAATGATAGCTTTTGAGGGTAAAAGTAGAAATGGCTACACTGCCATCTACACAAGGAAGCTCCTGTTAAAGCTAATAATACGCACTTATCCAATAGGCCATAACTAACCATTTGAGGAATGCTGTTTGTGTGGGTCACTGATCAGAGGAGGAAGGGACCTGTAAGAGGCCCTTAGTAAAAAGGCTGCAAGAAGTTTTCCTCTGCACTGGTTATGGCAATCCACACAAAGTCACAAAGAACTGTTCAAAAACTAAACCTGTTGCTTTCTAATGCTCCTAGTCAGGTGCTTGTAAGACTAATGCATATTTATATATAGGCAGCATAACAAGAGTTGAAGGACACAAAACCATTCTAAAAGTGAGAACACTCTCTTCTGTTCCACAGGTTATACTACTGCCTAAAGACTGTGGGCTTTTTCTAATGCAGAAATTCCTGCCTCTGAAGGAAATGATCTCCTCAGCAGGGAATTGCCAGTGCAAAAGATATCTTGAATTTGATACAGAGGGTATGGTCCATCCAGTTTCTTCAGTTAAAATGGCTTGGTTACAGTGGAGGACCCAAAATGCTCTTCCCCTGGTGATTGATGGCATTCGCCTTCAGTTTATGTAACAGCTTGTGTGGGACATTGTTGTGTTTTTAAAAGAGGGTTGTGGTAGTGGAAGCTATATCTGAGGTAGTGAGACTTCTGTCAAGTAAAAAGATAAATTCTGAACTGTGTTTAGAAAGAGAACAGCCCAAGGTGAGATGCTGTGCATGATGTATTAACACCTACAGCCCATAAAGAACATTTCTATAAAACCAGAAATACTAATCATTGTAATATAAAATGGTCAACATTTGATCTCTTTATATTAGAATGTGAACTAATAATGGGAATTAAGAATTAAAAAGTTACAACAAATAAAAACAGAGAAAACTGCCAAAAATCTGCAAGAGATATCCAGGTGGTCTAGAGAAATGCCTGCAGCTAGTTATCAGCTTGTACAAAGCTACCTCAGCAAGTGCTTGAGTATCTTTACTGCTGACATGTCTGCTGTCTGCCAGATGAGGCAATAGGTCTTGAATTTTTGGTCCCATATTGGTTTCTTTTGGTACGAAAACAACTGTCCATACCATCTTTTTTATTTTTTAACATAAGTCAATTTCTGTTTTTCTGTGTTCAGATTTTGTGTTTCTTTTATTTGTTGATCTGCTTTGATCTGAACATGAATTCTGGTGTTCTGAGTTCCTGGTTAGGAGGGTAAAAAGAAAAAAAAGGACCATGTATGATTCCTTTTATTTTTATATGTACATACACACGTGCATGCATACACATACGTAATTAATTATTTTTTTTCTGTGAGGGGAAGTATACTTACTTTGACTCGGTTCTAATAGATTTTAAAGTTTTGTTTAAAAAATAGACATGTTATTCTGGAAAAGGGCATCATTGACCTTCAAAACTCTTATTACAACTGCACTAACATTTTTATTTCAATTGATAATACTTAGAATGCTCTTGCGTTTTGGTTTTTTTAACACTGTTTTTGAGTCAGCTCAGTTTTCAGGCACTTATTTTCTGATTGGTTTCCATTGGCACAGGGATGTTCTAAAACTCTGTTTGCCCTCTGAACATGCTGTTTTGTAAAATCCTGCTGCTGAGTGCTTGCAGATGATGTGCAAAGGCACCCTTCACAAATTCTCAGATCTGTGGCCTTCAAGTGGAAAATGCAGCAAGCCTGGTGCCCACGTAAGCAGACTTAGGATTTAGGCCAGTGTCAATTAAAATAGAAAGGCAGTGGGGGAGGGAGTTTAAATAATACTAAGATTACACAAACTGCCAAACTCCTGAAATTCAATACTCTGTTTCCTGCAATGTCCTGTGTTCTCACTATTGTAAGCTAAATGTAACTTAACCCCATGAGCCGAGAAAAAAGTTCCTGTCCTTAGTATTGTCCTGACTGGGTATATTCCCCAATACCCTTACCTCCACTTTTTTAAAACAAACAAAAAACAGCACTACAAAGCAAAGCATATTCTATAGAATGGCTTATTTGATTGCATAGATTTTCTGAATGGTTTGCATTCTGCTCTGGATAGCCCTTCAAGGCGGGCTCTCTGGAGGAGCCCCTCGCGTGTTGTGCCCAACTCCTCCAAGAGCCGTACCCTGAGTGTTGGTGGAGGCGGCCCCGGGGAAGCACCCACAGAGCTGTAGCGCCTGCCCGGTTGCTGGGAGCGGGACCTGGCCTGTGGGCGCTGCAGCTGAGCGCTGAAAGGGCTGTCTCGCAGTTGCTTATTAACTGTGTCACCCACCTGCCCTTAGGCCGACACACATTTTTGTGCAGCTGCTCAGTGAAACTGGATCAGGAATAACCTGGCCAAAAAGAAGTTAGCTTTTAACCTGGGCACATTTCCTGATGCTATGCACAAACACTTGTACTAGCATGAGGAAGGGAGAAGCAGAGGGATGAGGGAGAGACTTTAAATTTTAAGTGCCGTTATGGCTTTGGTGCTGTCAAATGTCTAAAGTGACATGAATGTGAAGAAGGCTCCGGGGTGTTCTCCTGGATGTTCTGCTGCAAGCTTTTCCTCTGACAGTGTATTTTAAGTGAATGCTGTTCTCTTTCACCTGTGCATGTCATGGGCCTCAGCCAAATAACTGAAGTTTGTGGAGGGTTACCATTCTGTGTGTGATAGGGGCTCTCCAGAACTGCAAGTCTGAAATTAATACTTTCCTGACTAAAATTTAATCCCTTATCTCTCATGGGGTGCTTTCTATTTGTTTTTTTTTGTTTTGCAAAGACTCTTTGGAAAAAGTCACCAAAGCTGAGACACAAGGTGCCTTTGGCCATGGTTACTGTGATAGCTCAATTTTTGTTGTCAAGTTGATGCAGGCAGACAAAATATTCAAAGCACTTTTCAGTTAAAGGTTTTGAAGCTTACCACAGTCAGTTAGTTACATTTCTGCACTATTAATGTGTGAGTAAAATAGATGAGGTGTATTTTTGCCCAGTAGTGGCAGGTGGGCTTTTTGAGACGTCATTATATTACCAGCATAGGAAAACAATAAAACAATATAAGAAATGAAATAGTAATAAAGCATGGGAGAGTTACAGTTAAGATTTTGTATGGATAGCTGAATTAAGAACCTGAGGCAGTAATTTGACTTGTGTTTAAGCTGACATGTCTGCTGGGAAAGGGAGATCTGCCCCACATGTATTTCTTGTGTTTTCCACCTACTGTCTCCCAGGAGCGGGGGCGGGAAGCTGTTTTGCGAATTCAGGCTCAGTGCATGATTACCCAGGAATTCATCCTTCTGTAGTTCAGGGCTCAGAAGTTGTCTAGGGAGGAGGACTTCTGACAACAGGGCTAGCTGAAGAGTGTGTCAAACTACAGCCTGACTTAATAGTCACCAACAGGCATCATGAGATTAAATCACAGTCTTTAATACATACAATTAACTTTTTATTAGAAAGCAGCTGTGATCTCGAGTGCATTGCAGATAACAACAACAAAAACCCCCTCTTTCAAACACTTGCTGAATTGAGGTTGAAAGTTGAAAATGGCATCTGTGGCAGCTTTAATCAATCTAAGTGGGACTGCCATAGTGCCTGCCTTGTACCAGTGCTAGTGAGTCGGCGTGTGGCACAGGTCCACCTGAAAGCAGTTGCTTTTCAGGGACGGGGGGGAGGTGGATGAGTTTGGTTTTTAGCTGGATTGGCTCCCTGTCTGGTTTACCCTCCAGGAATACGTCCTCTGGCACCAGGGATGGATCGGGGCTGTGTAGCTGGAGGTGGAGAGGGAGAAGTAGGGTTGTGGGATCTTAAGTTGCTGTGAGGCCAAACCTTCTGGTATAAAGGAGGCCTAAACACTCCTACACAAAGGATTGGCAGGATAATGAGAGCTGCTGGAAAGGTGATACAGAACAATTATGTGAAAGACTGAACAGAAAAAGGACTCTGCTTGAAATAACAGATACAAGGCAGTCATTCTTAATGTATACAGCTGTGGCGTGTCATAGATGGTATTACTTGGTAGTGCCATGTTGTGCATCTGTGGGTGACTGTATGCTCTTCTAGTCAATTGTTTCCTCTGACTTTTGGTCTGTAACATTGCTTTTTTTCTCTTGCACTTCTGTTTGATTGCGTGGCTCTGGTGTCCACCTGTCCACTCCACAGTAGCCGAGCCAGTGGTGCTGTGTCCTTTGTCCCACAGCTTCTTTCCTCCTTTCTCACCAGCTCCCATTCTACTCTTTTCATGCTCCTTTTGAACAGGAAAGGCAGTAGGTTTTGATCTTTCCTTGTCTTTTGTTGTCCAGCCTGTACCCACAGCTTCAGCTCTTGGAAACTGCTCATTCTTCATTGCTCACTCTGAATTTGGGACAAAGTAATTTCTTTGCTGCTCTCAGAAGAAAATTGATGTAGTTACACCTGTATCTGCTGACCAAACCTCCCTTGTGTTCTTTGCAATAATGTTTTGTCTTGCATGTAGATCTATAGGTAAAGTGAAACGTTTTGGTGCCTTGATACATATTCTATGCATACTTGAGTTCTGTTACAGTATTTTACTTTGGAAATTAAACTTTCTCTCTATACAAGCAGAACTGATAGCTGGCTGTGTTACGTTGGACTTTGTATTTCTTACAGAAAGAAATTCAAGCAATGAGTCAATGCAATCACCCCAATGTGGTGACATATTACACATCTTTTGTGGTGAAGGATGAACTTTGGCTGGTTATGAAGCTGTTAAGTGGGGGTAAGTTACTGGTTTTACTTGTTTAGCTGCAAGAAAATTGTATGTTTTTTTTTCTAATGTACCTTCTTTGAGTTAATTGACCGAAACCAAGTAAGGAGGGGGGGACTACATAGGATGAACCTTGAGACATAGGTGTGTTATAGCAGGCTGAGGTAAATTCTGTTGATCTAACTACTAAATCAATATATTAAAATTCTCTATTAAGGCTATGTAGGGAAAACTGATGAGAATTAGGTCACTTCTGTCAGTGTGGCCTTTTTTTGAGTTTCTCTAGAATCCACTCTATTTTTGTAAAAATGCATATATTTGATTTCACAATGAGTGTTTCTCATTCCTTATTCAAGGAAGATTCTTCCTAGCACAGGCATTATACATGTTGCATACTTTTTGTTGCTTAAACTAAACAAACATTCATTACAGTTTTTATGATGATGGTTAATGGTATAAAAATCTTATTTGGCTCTGGGAGAGGAAAAAGGGGCTGAACTGAATGTGCTTGTGGCTTAGAAAAGCAAGGCTCCAAAATAAGATGTGGTGATCCTGCAGACTACTGCACCATCATGCTAGAAAG
This sequence comes from Pelecanoides urinatrix, assembly GCA_013400755.1. Lineage (NCBI taxonomy): Eukaryota > Metazoa > Chordata > Aves > Procellariiformes > Procellariidae > Pelecanoides > Pelecanoides urinatrix. The sequence goes on from VZTQ01010977.1 coordinate 49,587, forward strand.
AAGGACGGGAAGTGCTCATAAAATAACACTTGTTACATCACATTTGGTTGAATTGTTCAGTTCAATCAAAAGCAAGCGTAGACCCTGAGAGAAACCAATAATTCATGACAGGAATTTACTGTGAGCTGTTGAAAAATGCGTGGATAAAAAGAAAATGTTGCTATTAGATTCATTGAAATTTATAATAACTGAAGTTCAATGTCAAACTGGGTGTCACTAGGGATGTTGTCATCGTTTGTTTGCAGAGAATATCTCCTTCCAGTCTTGCAGCTGCATGTTTACATTGTGAACACATGAACCATAGTATAAACTGGATAATAAACCAAAACCTTTGCTATACATGTCTGTTTAAATGTGGGATACTCCTGAATTTTTAATAAATGGTAGCTTAGCAAGCTGTTAGCAGATCTTTCTAATGGATCATTGAGTGTTAAGGTATTCTTGACAAAAAACAGTGCTTTGTTTCTTGTTTGAATGAGGTAGCAGTGTGCTTTATTCTGAAGGTATTTAGACGTACATGCAAAGATTTAAATTGCAGTAGCATAGAAAGAATGAAGAAATACAACTTTCTCAAGAATCTGATATGATAATGCTGTATATATGCCTTTTTCTTTCCTGGATCTGCAATATAGGTTCAATGCTTGATATAATAAAGTATATTGTGAACAGAGGAGAGCACAAAAATGGTGTTCTTGAAGAACCCACAATAGCAACCATTCTTAAAGAAGTTTTGGAGGGCTTAGACTATCTACACAGGAATGGGCAAATTCACAGGTAGGAGCATATACACAGGCAAAAGCATTTTCTAAGTTGTGTATAGTTTGTTGATACTGGTCAGCTGCAGTTGCTTGACTAAGCAAATTGTATTGCCTCTTTCACATACTGTAAATGCAATCAGTAATTATCAAATGATAACGCTCAGATGCTGTAATCTTGACTACTGTTTGTCACTAATACTTAGTACTTACCTGTTCTTTATCCTGTCTGTCTCACAGTTAGGATTGGTTTGTGCTGCACTAAGTATGCCAGAACTGTGGTCTATACTCCTATGCCTGCTGGTACTCCAGATATCTAATCTGAGTCTAGTTTATGTTATATGGTCTGTGACTTGCTTATTGTGTTGCACAGTAAACCTATAATCTTGGGCACTCGGGCACTGCTCTATAAATGTGAAATTTATTTTTTCCTGGTAATCAGTAATGTCTATTGCAACTCTACAGACCTCTCTTTATGACCACATGTGAAGCTGGGATTGGTACTATGGAACTCCATCTTGGTGTATATGCATCTAGTGATTGTTCTCTTCTGTATATTCTCTTTCCACTAACTTCCTTGGTGTAAATTGTGCAGATCCCCCAGGGTGATCTATACATATCTGCTGTAGCAATCCACAGGTTGCTTCCACTGGTTGGGTGTTGGAAGTGCTGTGCTCTGACCTCCCTAATTAATTTCACTGAGGTGAATTTGCCTTTTAAGGAAGGTGCCTACAATAGGCTCTCTGTTTCAAGCATTAGCCTTTTATAAGGGAATCTTTTAAACAAAAACAGATTCTCTGCAGACAGAACTCTGAGAATGGAGGTAGTGCAGATGTAGCACAGTAATTGTTCTTTATGTGTACTACTTGTGTCTCATCTTATAAATGAACTGCCTCTGATGTAAATCAAGAACTATTTCCTCCTTTTGCAGAGAGAAAATTGAGATAAATGGAGAAATAAAGAACAATTATCTTGACTTCTGGTCTGGAATGCTAAAGATCTGCCACAAACCTTAATTCATAGTCTTCTGTTAAGCTGATATTGTTGCAGAAGGAACATTCATTAGCTTTTAAGGAAAACAGGACCCTTTGAGATCAGATTTGGGAATTCCCCTCGTCTATTCTTAAAGGACCTTAAAAAGATAAAGCGAGAGAGATCCATTTGTTACATTTGAGATTTCTCCTTTTTTATAACATCTAATTTGTGAACTGTGCAGTACCACAGAAATCCTGTTCAAGACAATACAGTGTGTGTTCCTTTTCCCATGTATGTTGTAGGTGAAAGCTGTGGTAGTTCAGGGAACACTGTATCAGGTGGTATTTGCCAGTTGGAGATGTTTCCAAAATTGTTCAGGGATTTTGTTCTGTTGTTTCAATGCATTCTTGTTTATGTATAAGGGAACAGGTTATGTTACCTTTCAGTAGCAACGTGTTAATTATTTTCAGTAAACCTTGGAAAGATTGATTTGCTCAAATTCTTAACGTTTATGATATATTCTGTATGAAAGATTTATCCTGTGCTTTGAGAATGGGATGCACGTTTCTGTCAAAAAAAACATCTGGAAAGGTTTCTTCTTAACTTTGTGCATGAATAGCGTGTTAAATGGATATAGTTGACTGTTAAGCACATGCTGAATTTTTGACAGATTCAGTGTCAAGTAACTTTTCATCATGGTACCCTGTAGCAAAATATGGTTGCTATTCCTGACCTTTAATAGCTTCATTGGGTAGAAATCTACAGTATATTTACCTTTCTTGAAGATGGGTCTCTTATCTGAAGAGAGCAAAGAGGAGAACTTTTTTCCAACTTTTCTTTTTCATTAGTGGTGCAGATGGATGTGAGAAAGCATTAATTCTTGCTGTAAAGCTCTGAAAGCTCTCAGTTTGTGAGATTTTTTTATATATATATATATTTTCATATATATATATATAAAAATATATATATATATCGTAAACCAGACTTTGGACCTAAATATTTGTGTTCTCAAAATCTATCCCTGAATTCTGCTCATTTTATGCCAAAGCTGAATTTGAGTCTTTTTATATGAGAGAGAGAGAGAGTGCGTGAGAGTTTGAGTTCTGCACTCTGTTTTATTGTAAATCAGTTACATTTCATACTTCAGTTCCTGTTTCTGTCTTTTAAATTTTAAAATGCTATCTTGTGAAACTAATTAGTATGCAATATTTATTTTTTATTTACTTAAAATGTGCACATATGTACTTTCATATATAAAAGTAACCTCTGTTTGTACATTCTAGAGATTTGAAGGCTGGCAACATTCTTCTGGGTGAAGATGGCTCTATACAAATAGCAGGTAATGGCGGTGGTAGAGTAATGGCTAAATAAAAGAAAAAGGTAACTGCAGCTGGATTAGGGGCAACAGATACAAGTTTTTCTGTTGGCTTTTAACTATTCCTTTTGGAGTGCTGTAGCTGCAAGTTACCCTGTTTCAGATTTCAGGATTCTTGGTTAATGATACATGGTTTAGAAATTATTCAATATTTTTCTGTGTCCCATCAAATATATAAGGAAACTTTTTAATGTCCTCTTAATGTTTCCTTTTGAATCACCCATGTATCTTAAAGAGCTTGCAAATGGTAGCAACTAGTATTTCTGTTTATTTCATTTATTTCTGCAAGTAATTGTAATAGTTCTTGGGGATTCAAAAATTTGTATGTACTGCCCTTCATGAGGCCCTTGGCTGTAACTTAATCAGTCACCGAGATGCATGAGATGCATCTCACTGAGAATTATTTTTGGCATTTCTACCATTTGTCTTGCAATGGTATCGGTTGGATACAGTTTAGCATCTTAAATATCCTTTGAATGTATCTATATGCTTCTTGAGTGGTAGTCCATAAGAATCAAATGATTTGGTTTTCATAAGAGCTTAAGTACAGAGCAAGACCCCATACCCCATCTCTCAAGTTAGTATCAGCTACGTGGAAAATAGAGTGAGCAGGTGGTGATACCTGCTGCCTGTCCCAGCGTACTCCCAGGCCTTTCACAGTTTATATACAGCTTGTGACCCAGCGGTGAAAGCTTTGTGTTTAGTAACCCTCAGTAATAAAAATGGCTATAGCCCAAAGTTGTTTTTTATACCAACGATACTTTCAAAATACCATGTAAACGTATATTTTGGGGGCTATAATATAGCAGCATCTGAAGTCTGTGAAACTGGACAGGAAAGGATTGGCTGGCAGGTGAACCATTTACTAATTGGAGCAGTTTTAAGTCTTCTGTTTTGAGGTCAAGACTTTTTAAGTACGTAATCGATTTTACAGACTTGGATTTTAATGCGATACTTAATATTTATTTATTCACTTGATTATACTCTACAGTTCTCTTCACTTTGTATATCGCTTTAGGCGACTGCTGAGATTCTAGTTCTGTGTGGTTCAAGTATTTTTTAGATCTTCTCATGTTGCGAAGGAGTAGATGTCCAGACAACCAACTTAATTAAAAATAATAATAATAACTGAAAATTTGAAAGATAAAATCTTATGAGCCATCTGAAATAAAGCTGTTGACTTTAGATTATTACTTTCACACATAATCAAATCTACTCTCCCGGTAATCAGATAACTTGCAAACAACAGCTTCATTTATCCCTTTATAGTTCAACTCCAGGGCTTGGTTTCTTGACCTTTTCCTCCTTTTTGCTCTAGGCATCTTCATGAGTAAGGCTTTACTTGTGCTGCTAGGGCATTCAGTGCATGCGGGACTGAGGAAGTTCAGTGGCTGGATAGATATGTGGAATGTGTCTTTCTGTGATGGCTTGTTTCAGTACCAGGTTATTTCTGATCTTCAGGTGAAAAGTGCAGCCATGTCAAACTTGTTTCCTTGTTGGTGTGGGGCTGTTCTGTTTGGGACAGCTGAACATTGCACATGAACTGAAAACCAATTTTGAATGTCAAAGAGGTTGAAATTCATCCTTTTTACATCTTTTTGCCTTGACAAAGTAAAATCTCCTTTCATCTTTGGACATCAGATACCTGATAATTTTGCTTCTCCTGCACCCCAAGCTTCTATAATGAAAAGACGTATCCATAGCACATACTGCTAATATGAACGAGGAGTAATATTTGAAGACACAGTTGTCCATTAGTGTTTCTGGGTTCTAAGGGGCTGTGGCTCACAAATGAAGCTCAACCCAGTGTTTCTCTGACAAAAGACTTTGTGCAGATATAGAAGAGCATAGGTTCTTCAAAGAATTGGGATAGCTCTACAGACACCTCCAATTATGGCCCTCACAGGTCCTGCACAGAGAATCTGCTCAATCTTTGGTGGGAAAGGGGAGTTTTCTTTAAACTGGGGAGACTTATTTTTAAAGTACAAAATTCCTCCGTACAGAGCAGGAAACTTTTGGCTTATTCACAAATACAACGTTAGTCACTGCAGTACCTCAGCTCCCACATTCTACTTAAAACTATTGGGATTGTAACATCTGGTGTTTTGGGCAAACAGGATGATTGGTACTTTCATCAGGGTTTCAGCCTTCTAAGCCTGAATTGCCTGGTGAAGGTCAAAATATCAAAGAAACCAGTAAAGGAACAGATATGTGACATGAGGTAGGGCGCATGTAGCAAAGAGCAATCATACACAGAGATTGGTGGAAGTGTAGAAGGTATGGGCTGTATGATGTGTTTAGTCCATACAAGAAATGACAGTTTCAATAAAACTCGTCAGAAGAAGAATGTGTGTTTTGAGGAGTCTAGGCAGAAGATCCTGCTCTTCAGTTTTGTGCATAGGTGGTTGTGTGAACTTACCCATTGCACCAGTGGTTCTCACGGTGTTCACTTCTGTGGTAATCCATACCCACAGAAATGTTTGGAAAAGGTCTGGTTAAAAATAGGCAAAGCCTGTGACTCAGATAGTCAAGCCAGATGGAGGAGAAAGATTTATCAGGGACAATTCTTTGGCAGCCCAAGCTTTCCTTGGCCAGCCCCGTTCTCACAGGAGCTTGATGCTTTATTTCTCTCCCAGTCTTAACCGTAACCCTACACATGGCCTTGGCTGAGCCTTAGGCTAAAGGCTACAGTCACTGTCAAGGTGAGAAAGTTAGGGGAGAAATGTTTTTGCAGCCTGTGCCTTCCTGCAGCAGCTGCTTTGCAGCTCCGCTGCCATGGAAGCAGTGGCTTTGTCTTTCTCCCACGCCTGATCCTGACCCTAGAGATTGGTTTTGGCTGAGGCTTTGGCCAAGAGCCCCAGCCCCGGCTGAGGTGAAAAAGGTGTCAGGTACGAAATGTTTTTGCAACCTGTGCCTCACCTTAGTGGGCTCCTTGCAGCCCAGCTCCCTTGGCGGCCATAAGCTTCGTCTCTGTCCCAACCCTATGCCTAACATTAACTCTGGATATTGGCCTTGACTGAGGCTCGGCCAAGTGCCCAGCCCTCACTGAAGTGAAAAAGATGTTAGGGAATAAATGATTTGTAGGCTATGCTTATTTGGGCAACTCTTATTCCTTTAATTTCAAAATGCTTTACTAATACAGTTAAATCAGGGCTCTTCATTAAATTTGTTTTTTCTGTGGTATTAGCTGTGAATTCTAGTGCGTAACACCGTTGAATTGTTCAGCTCTTTCCTTGTAATACATTTCCCTTTCCTCTTTATGTAACTTGTTCTCAATAATACTTTGTCTCCGATGTGATAGGAAGCTTGCCACTGTAGGTCATGTCTTTTCTTAAATAACCTGTATTTGTGAAAGCTATGTCTGGGATAGGAAATTAGAGTCTTGTTTTTATTGAGTAGCTATCAAAGCATTCTTTCTCTCTGTAAACATACAACAGTGTTTGCCTAGTAGTATAGTGAAATGTTCACTTGGCTTAAATACTCATCGCATCTTTCTCAGTGAGGTGTTGCAATATTTCATTTTGAAGCTTATGCAAGAAGAGATTTTACTTAGTTATGGGTTGGTTTTTTTTTCATTGTCCTCCCTCACCCATTTATGTTTGTTGTTTGTTATCCTTTTCAAAATTAATGTTATGTTAATAGGGAAAAACAGCAGTAGGGGAGGAAAGAGTAAGTCAGGATTTTAGCTGTGTATCTCAGTTCCTGAAAGGACCTGTAAACAATTGTCCAATACAAACTATTTATCTTTGGTACTAAAAGGACATAATTTTTTTTCCATATCTCTTCTTTATTTATGCATTTATTTATTTATTTTTGATTTCTACCTATTCAGTTTTCCTTATATGCAACAGTTCAGAAAACTGTCACTAATACCAGCATTGTTTTTTTTTAGGGCATTAAAAACTAAGAAGCAGGTGTTTCTGACACTGCTCGTGCTTTTTCAGAAATACAAACAAAACCTGTCTGTTCTATAACTTTGGAGAAAAAAATGTTTTGTTTATTCATCACGCAAGCTGCAGGGAAGATTAAAGAATATTGCTTGAAGCTTGCTTCTTGTCTACTGTATTTCTGTGTTTTTGCGTGATGTAGAAGAGGTCCAGAATTTGAGTCTGTGATGCTTAATGGTTGTTTAGTGGAAAGTAATGATAAAACTACATTTTCTGTAGTTACTGATTTCCCCCCCCCAACCTTAAAATCAGGGAACAATAGGAAAATAAAAATTGAAGTATGTCTATAGTAAACTGCTTGATTTCAATATAACTGGATTGTAAATAGCACAGTCTGAAATACTCTTCATATAGCTCCATTCAAAATGGCAGTATTTCTCCATACATTGATAATCTGCTCTTCTTTCTTCCATTTATCCCCTACTTCTCCCATACAGCTGTCACTGACGTAGTGACAGGGTTTTTTGCTATTTTGGAATTTGGAAAAAAATATTCAAGTTATGGTCTACTATTAAATGTATATTGTTGATCACTTTGCTGATTATCTTTGATTTGTCAAATCTCCGTAAGTGTTTAAGTTATATATAGTATTCCCTCTTGTTCAAATTGCATTCAAATTCAGTAGCTATACAGAAGTAGCACCTTATATTTGAACAATAGTAGATGCAAACCTTGGCTCAACATGCACATTTGAAAACCTTAAGTGACAGACATACTACAGCCCTTTGTAATCATACTCAGGAAGACACATGCTAGGAGGTTAAACTTGAGGGTGTCCTAGTGCAGATCTCCCAGATAAAACTATACCATTTATTCCATAGCATTTCAAGAACAGTGTGTCATGAAACTAAAGAATGCAATGGAGAGTTTCTATAAGTAGACCTTTATGAATTGACTTAATTTCTAAAGTATAAAACTTTTGCTTTGTAATTGGTAGTTTAACAGATTTTGACTTCTTCCTTCCTTCCCAGATTTTGGCGTTAGTGCATTTTTAGCAACGGGAGGTGATGTTACTCGTAACAAAGTAAGGAAAACATTTGTTGGTACTCCATGTTGGATGGCCCCTGAAGTGATGGAGCAGGTATTCCCAATGTTAAAAAAAACCCCAACATTTTCAGTCTTTAATTCTTGGAACTTGAGACATTACCACCTTGTTTTTCCTTTCTGGTTCTATTCCAGGTGCGAGGTTATGACTTCAAGGCTGATATGTGGAGTTTTGGGATAACAGCCATTGAGTTAGCAACAGGAGCAGCACCTTATCACAAATACCCTCCTATGAAAGTAACAATCACTTTGTATTATTTAACACTTTGTATTACTTAATGCTGTTAGCTGTATTATTAATGCTGCTAGATAGATAGCACTACTTCATTTTCAATAGCAACTCAAGATATCTAAATATATGTATTCTGTGGAATATTTATTCTCTTTTAATTTCTACATGTTTTGAATTGATTTTGCTTACAGTACCTCTTTTGGGTTTACTGTAGGTGTTAATGCTGACACTTCAAAATGACCCTCCCACTTTAGAGACAGGTGTAGAGGACAAGGAGATGATGAAAAAGTATGGCAAATCCTTTAGAAAACTAATTTCATTATGCCTTCAAAAAGATCCTTCCAAAAGGTAGGTCATTATTGCCAGGTACAGTGGAATTATTTTTTTAAAATATGCAGACTACTTAAAGTTCCAGTGTTTAAACATCATCTGTAAGTGCTTGATTTGAATTTTATAAGTAGCAGGCTTCAGTCATCTTCATCTGGGGAGAAGAAATTGCCTTTTAATGGTTGCTTAAGTTTTCTTCTTCTGGGTTGTTAACCTAATTTATTTATATTTAAATATACTGTTGTTCTGATTAATCAAATCTGATCAAACAAAAGTCTTTGCTCTACATCTTAATTTCTCATCTGAGGCAAGATAAAAATCTTGATATTGTGCGTAAATCTAACAAGACTGTTCAGATGGATCTGACAGAACTGTTGGTAATCAAACATACTAGTGTCTTGGCCTTTAAAGTAAATTAAAAATAAATAAATAATTTGTTGGGGTTTTTTTCTCATTTTGTGACATAAACTTAATATTGTCTTTAACTTGGATATTTCCAGAGAAAATTATTAAGAGGTATTTATTTTTTACTGTAAAGTTAGGGGCTCCAAGCTTGTTTAGAGTTTTCCTCATGTTTGTGTAGGTAATTGCATGTCATAGCATCTTTGTGATTTGTTTTCTTGCTGTGTTTTGTGAATGGGATAGCATAGATGATGAAAATATTAAACATCTATTCCAAAACCGTTGCTGAGGTCCCAAGTTCCCAGAATGATTAATTTATTTATCCTTTATTCATTTTTATGCAGACCCATTTTTGTAGGTTTCTTTTGCTGAAGAGTTGGAGGAGGCACATTGTAATTAACGTTATTTCCTAAGGGTATTTAATATATCACTTTTTGAAGAGTCTCAGAGCTGGTATTTCTGGGAAAAAAAGATTGTTCTGACAGCACAATCCTGATTGAGTACTGGATGGGTCTTTTATGGTGTGTACTTCTCTTCGCTGACGTTACACTAGCTTAAATCCAGGATATTGTTGTAGGGAGTCAAGTCGAAAAGGTGACGGCAGCAATGTATAATTAAGAAAAAAGATTATGTGGCAACATCTTTATTTTTGAAATCCTTCACATTCTTTTTTCACTGAAGGATCATTTGTGTACTGTTTTCAGATTCCCAAACCCTTTACAATTGGTGGTCGTAGTAGCAATTCCTGATGCTTTAAGCTTAGCTCTGCAGTTTGGCCGCTTACAGATAAGAATGAAATGTCTTCTGGATAATCAAGCCTTCTTTTCGTTTCGAGTGTCCAGCAATTTTCAGGGCAAGATTAAACTGGTATGAAAACATGAGTAGTAAATAATTAAAATGGTTTTTCTTCTCTCCTTGGATACATAGTACTGAGTTACCTGATCTGTTGTTATGATATCAGTATTGAAACATTAGTGTTTAAACTAATTAGACTAATTTATTACACTGGATACTTAAACACGTGCAATATCTTCATACTCAGAATTGCCTTGTATTAAACAATTAGACTAGCAGATAGATGATTAGATCTGTGTGCCAGTTACTCCCACTGAGGAGCGAGTGTCCTTATATTGTGGGGTCATCGCTATTTTTTTTTTTATGTTTCTCCCAAGCCAGGATTTAATTTTGCACAGATACACCTCCATAGCTGTCATGTCAATTATGGGAGAAGTGCCTGCTCTTTGTGGCAAATTCTAGGACTGGCATTGCACTGTTGTCTCAGACCATGATGTTTTTCTTTTGGGGATCTGTGTGTGGGTGTTTCTCTCTCTCCCCAGTGCCAAGGATGCTGCTTACAGTCCTCAGCTGCAATTCACTGCCGCGGCCTGTGTGGAAAACGGGCCCAGAAAGCATGTCCAGACTAGTTCAGAAGTGTCTGGCATAATTAATGGTAGAGGAATGGAGAACACTTGTTTAGATAAAACTTTACTAAGACTCTAGCTTTTAACTGTGCATATCCCTATTATGAGATGTGATGGTACTGGATCACTGAAACTTGTTTTGAAGTTAAGAGTTAACTTGAGATATAACTTTAAAACTTTAACACAGAAACTGATTTTTTTTTTTTTTTTAAAAAGTTCCCCTTCCTTTTTGCTCATCCAAGGTTTATGTGTGAATTACTGTTAAGCCTGGTGGTCTTCACAGTACCACTACTAAGAACTCTATTGTAGAGTTTGGTGCTTTGGAGGGGAAGAAAAATAAGTGCTCTGTGGAACTACTTTCTGTGTCTAAATTGGATGCTTTTTGTTAATATCAGCAGTTGTTTCATTATTTAGTAGGAGTGAACCGATATATACACGTACACTCCTTACTACTCCTCTTTTCTTCACTTACTCTTCAGATGTGTCCTCAGAGAAATAAGTTCAGATTTTGGTTTTTTTTTTATGTCTGAAATTTTCCAAATTGAAGCTTTCCACTGTCTTTATCTAGTTTGTGCTATATCCGATCCCTTGCTTTAATTCAAGTGGAAACTATAGCAGATGTTGCTTCTGTTCATTTAGAAATGATGAATCTTGGAGATTTTGGCTTCCCTAAATTTAGCTGTGTCAAAATAGTCTGGGATAGTGGTATGGGCTCCTAATGGAAAGGAGCCCATAGAGATGCTTTGCTTTCTCTTCAGAGGCTGCTTCAGTACCAGAGCCTGGCTTTGGCTAGATAAGTAGCTTTTTAGATCCCTGAAGCGAGGGGAGACAAATCTTGCTGTTGGAATCACTTTGGTAGCTGTGACATTGTGATTATCTGTTGAAAATGTCAAAAATATAAACTTGACGATGATGGGAAGAAAGAGGCTTGAATAGAACTGCAAGTAAAAGTGAAATGGCTAGGTTTTGACCTTACAACTGTTGCTTTGATTTTTTTATTTGTCCGTTTGGTTGGAAGATGCTCCTGATGACTCTCTTTTTGGTTTATGCATCATGTTTAGTAGTATGGTTAGTAGTATGGTGAATACCTGCTGACATCAATGAGGTAAAAGAATGCTTGTAGCAGGTATTGATACTACTGTTTGGAAAATGTAATTACTCTTTTATTGATGTGGAGAAAAGTTCAGTTGCATTCGTAGAGTCCCTTGGGGAAGAACACGATACCTGACTTCCTTTTTTTTGTTTGTTTGTTTTAAGGGTAAAATGCATTTGTGTTGAAAGAAAAAGAGGGAAAACTGGCAACTTAGAGACTGATTTTTTTTTTTCCTTTTTTTTTTTTTTGTATTTTTGCCATAGGGAGACTTAATTTTTTCATGTATGGTAAGTGAGTACGTGTGAATTAATTCAGTAGCTATTATCATTCATTCCCCATTTATACAGTACTAATTCAAAAGTATTAGAGACGTACCATTTAACTAACGTCTTGTACTGTATTCACTGAGAGGGGTCTTTGTTTTCTGTTCTAATTTATTATTGATCTTTCAGGCCCACAGCAGCAGAACTTTTAAAATGCAAATTTTTCCAGAAAGCCAAGGTAAAACGTTTAACCCTACGAGTAAATTTTGCTCTGCCTTAAAATCTACATGAAATTTCTTCTTTCCTTGTATTGTTTTTTAACTTACCAAATGTTGGTTTTGCAGAATAGAGAATACCTGATTGAAAAGCTTCTCACTAGAACTCCTAATATAGCACAAAGAGCAAAAAAGGTGAGTGTATTCACATCTTTTTTTTGACTGGTATGCAAGAGAAAGCAGGGACTGTTCAGTTGCCTTGCATATTAGTTGACTGACTGAGCCATTCTTTTATGAGTCCTTCAAAGATAGTGACTGTTGAATGAATGTCTTCTGCAGCCTAGCTTTCTCCAGGAAGTCCTGGGGCATTTTGACTTCCTTTCTGGCCTTACCAAAATGATATATGGTATTTGTCATCATACATGATATGATTTTTTCCCACTCCCTTTTGGAAAGCTACAGATGAAGTGGTTGTGCAAATAAAAAGTGATCTGAGAGCATATAGGTTGACAAACTGCAGAATTTGTATCTTCATTCATCATCTAGAGAAAGGGTGAAGATACTAGAAATGGTATTTATTGAGGACCACCTGATTCTTTGGATTATTTAAAATGTGATGCCTAAATGTATGGAAGTCCAGTCCAAACTCTGAAAGAGTGCTGCTGAGTTATTCAGACCAGTGGAGCCTTATCCCGCAGGTGATGGAGTTAAACCCGCAGCTATGGCATGTGCTAGTATTTCTGTGGTGCCTTTGGCACTTGTGTAAATGAGTTTACCAGGTCACGTGCAGCAGAACTAAAAAAACCAAATTCTTAACAGGTAATTATTTTAAAACTTAAGTATGAAGCAATATACCTTTAAGAGCTAATAAACAGGAATGGATGTAGACTTCTGCTTGTTGTGTATGAGAAATTATGGAACTCCCTTTCTGTGGTGACTTAACTCACCATGTCTCTTCAGTATGAGGAACCTGCTTGGAGATTGCTGAGCCTTTGAAAGTGACAGGGTAGTGTTCCGAGTCCAGCTGTCTAAAAGCAGGCTTTCTGGGAGGAGGTTTTGAGGAGGGCACTTCAGGAAAGGAACTCTTTCAGCCTTTGTTGGCACATCCATTAGGCTTCAGCTACCTGGAGTGGCACTGGTAAGATATTCCATTGTCTTTGTAAATATCGGTTTGGCGTAATTCTGCAACACTGAATTGTTCCTACAGCTGGTGGCATGTACTTGGAAGAGACCATCAGCAAGATCTGAATGCTTTAAGTTCCTTCTAATCTTCTTCTGGGTGGAAGTAATTTGGGAAAGCAGTGGCAATGATGGGGCTTTGTGAGAGGCTGGAGTAGAAAGCTGGAATGAGAGGGCTTGTAGAGGGAAAGTGTGCTGAGCAGGTTAGCATCTGCAAGGTGCAGAGGAAGGGTAGGCATAGTTCAGCTGTTTGGCCATGTGGTGGCAGCAATGCCCACATCAAAAATTACCTGACCGGGGGAAATAATCGTAGTTGTTTATTTTTCATTTTGCATCTTGGGCCATACAGGAGTAATTTAAACATGTTCTAGTACCAGCTAGGTTTCTGATAGAGCCTGTGCCTCGTGAGATTCATCTCCCAGCTGTGTCCTCAGGTCAACTTTAGAGACTGCTCCCATACACCACCAGAAATAGTTTTCTGAATGACTTTTTGGACTCCTTTTTCTAATTTGGAAGAGGAGTGATTCTTAAGGAATCAAAGCTATACAGTGCTAGGGACAAATTCATAGGTCTTTTAATTACAGCATAAATGGAAAAAATATTTAGGTTTTAGCTAGTGAAAATGCTAAATTATTTATATTTTAAAAGGACACAGTATTAAAATTCATCAGGGATTTAAAATTTAATTCACTTGTTACAACTTTGCATGTAGCTACTGTTTTAACATACCATAAAATATAAATGTATTTTAATGTTAGAACTGTGGGTTTTTATTTAAAAAAGCTTATGTAAGTAGAGTTTAGTTGCTCAAACATTAACATGTAAAATGCCCAAGAGGTCACTCTTGGAAGAAGTAACCCCTGTAATGCAAAAAAGAACATCACTAGGGCAAGAAAAGGGAAGGAGCTGGTGTTACCACTGCTTAAATTATCTTCTGTAGCACTTGGTGTGAAATGCCTGTAACTAATGATCTGTAACGCTGCTGCTAGCACAGATGTCAGATCTGCCCTGCAGTAATTTAATTTTTCTTGCATTTACCACATGTATAATTACTTTGCCTTAATGCCCAGAACTCCAGCCTCAGTTTAGTTTTAACTTTAATTTTTTTTCTCTTGACATAGTGTTCTCATGTTTTGCCTTTACAGCTTACACTTGGCAACTGTTTTGACTAAATATGAGTTCAGGTCTGTTTGTGAAATCCTGAAAGCAGGTACACATGTGGTCTTGTATATGTGAGGAAAACACTTGATGCTGTAAAGATGTGTCCTGTTTTAAAACCCAATTTGATAATTAAACACCACCTTCATTGTGTGTTTAAAATACTGTTTAACATCAGAGTTGTAAACTATATGTTTGTGCACATATTCCCTGTTCCAGTGTTTCTTTATTTGCTTTTAATTCTGCGAATTTTGAAATGATGCCCTTCTTCCTGGCCCTGTCCTAGTAATTAAGGATAACAGTGAAACACTTCTGGAGTTGACTTGCCTCAATAGAGCCTCAATAGAGGACCCCAACCACTTGCCTCTTTCTGTGCAGAACCTGCTTAAGTATGTACCGGTACTGATCCACAGAAATGAGTGTCACGCCATGCAACTTCTTACTGGCAATTCTGGGTTTCATTAATGTGACTATCACTTGTGAGACCATTGTTGGTGTCAAGAAGAACTGGAGAAAAGACTGTGGTGAATGGTCTGAGCTCAGTGTGGTATGGTAAGTGGGGACACGCTCTGAGGCCACACTTTTGTCATTGATAGAAATGTGGGAGCCCTGATTGCAGCCTCTGCCTTGTTAGGTGGTGTGATGGTAGAGCAGCCTGCCCTGTCCTGCTTGGATCAGGGCTGTGTACACCCCTGTTACACAACAGCTTAGCAAGAGTTTAGATACACTATTTATTAACACGTGTTGAAGTAGTTTTAATTTTGAACTGAATGCTAAGTTGTTTCATTTGTGATTAGAATTGCTGTATTGGAATAGAGCAAATTTGAAACAGCTTCCAGAATTCCACAGTCAGTTTTGAAATCTTGTCATACTAAAAAATTAATTAGAACTGTCAGTACTCTGTATGCCCACAGGCCCTGGGTCAATTTTGTGGTTTTATAATCCTGTTTCTTTAATTTGAAAATCTCCTGCATGACTGCCACTTTTACAAAGTGAACAGGGAAAAACATGTATCTGCATTTCATTTTATTGCTGTCTGAAGTGCTGCTAGTTTAAAAAAAAAAAATCTGAGTAATAATTGGGCTTGAATTCTATTTTGGGGAATGTGGTATTGCTCTGTGCTGTTAATAGAAGCTCTTTAGAGCTTAGAGTTGTAAGTTACTGGGAAAAAACCTGTGACAGCATAAAGATGATTAGTGTGAGTGATACCAATTTTTATTAAAACTTCAGTAGAAATACCCTTACTGATGGCTTGGAATTATAGCTCTGCAGTGCAGCTAATTTAGGGAAATGATCATGTTAACTTATAGAAGAAATTACATTCCCCTGCATTTAATGAGGAAAATATCATTAGATCCCAGATTTCTTGGACAGCTCTAACAGGATGACTGCACCTCAGCAAGACATACATATACAACATTTCCTTGTTTCAGTAATGGAGTTAATCTGATAGATACACCTTGCCAATGATGGGTGTTGGTACAGCTAGACTCCAGACCTTTTGAAAAGCAGAGAGCAACATTAGTTTGAGTTCAGATTTTTAATAAAAATGTATATTCATTGCTATGATTCTTTACACTTTAAGAAATGCTTATTTCATTAATGCTGATGTGTAAAGGGAAGGGACATGTGCTATACTAGAACACTTTTTCTGGAAAACAGTAGCGGAACTGTACGTATTTGGCAAGACTTTGTGTGTGGGAGGCCCCTCCATTGCAGAGGATTAATTGTTCAGTTTACCCAGAACACTGCTACAAATGAAAAAAAATTGTGCAACTGTTTTTATATTGTTGGATATTACTAGAAAAAATAGAGGAGAAATTGGCATTGAGACCATGTTGATTTTTTTGTTTATTTTCAGGAAGTGGTTGGAAGTAAAATTTAATGGAAACACTTTTTCCATAAAGTGTAAATTTGACAAAAATAATCAGAAAGCAGTGTCTGCATTAGTGGGTAGTAGAAATGGAAAGTATTTTAAGGGGCAAACACATGCAGTTGCATCAGTTTTGTTTTAACATTTAAGATAAAGGAAAAAGATTGCTGTCAGCATTTCTGCCAAGTGTACTTAAATGCAGTTGTGCCATAAGGTACAAGGAACTTCATACAGTACATCCTTTCTTTCATAGGGTGCTTTTACCATCTCAATAGAGTTTATGAAGTTGGATTTTGTGCCCTCTCAAATGGAGCTAATCCAGTAGATAAGCTTTAAAACAAACTATGGAATAGTGCCTTTTCTACTTCAGATGGCCATAAGCATCTCTACAATAACTTGTATTAATTGTTTTGGCAGCGTTTAAAAGCTCACATGTGATTCATCTTAATCGTTAAAACGTAACCCTCTCCCATATTGGATAGTGTTTTCCAATTCATGGGCTATCATGGTTCAACTTCAGAATTCATTCATGTGGCGAATGAGTCACTGTCTTTTGTGTAACAGCATTGATCTGCTCATTGGCTAGTGTTGTGTGTGTGACCTGTTGACTTGTTCAGAAATGCCTAGAACATGGACTAACATGAGGTTGGTGTATAATGAGAACTTTTCTGATTAGAGCAGTAGCTTTAAATATTTGGCATTTATCTAAGCTGTTGAAACTTTCAGTACTGGAGGAGGGGTTCATTACTGTGAAATGCAAGTGTAGTGTATTCTTAAAGGTGCTGTTGAAGGAGTCCTGGTTAAAGAATCAAGACAGGATAAAGGAAGGTGTGCATAATGCTGGTGGTAAATTCTTTGATCAGGAAGAAAGTCTTGTAACTAACCAGAAGATAATCCTATTTTATTGTCCTGTCTTTTAATGATTTGGTTTTCTGTCTCTTGCTGAGAATGTGCAGGAAGGTGCTGGTTTTACCTCTTTGCCTTCTGAGAAATGAAGCCTCGAGTGACATCCAAAATCAGATTGCCTCTCTTGGATTTGAAATGGTGTCCTAAGTGGAAAATGACTCAATGGAATTAGTTGTTATTAAATCTGCTCCCAGTCTATAGGCCAAATCAGTATTTTGCCAACGCAGGCAGCCACAGCTGGCTTGCTAGGGTCACCTTAGTGTCACGAGGTTTCCCACTGTGCTCTCTTGTGCAAGGTGGTAGTAGAAGCCCTTCTGCCTGTCTTCGTTCATAAAAGTAATGAGGAGTTTTGGAGGATGTGGAAGTGTGTGTTACTTGTGATTTTGTACATTTTGGGGAAGTTTGTCAGGAAGGTCATGTGGGGAGATGAATTACAAAGAGGATTCTGTAAATGCAAGGTGACTCAGAAGCAGCTTTGCCATCTGTTACCATTTGCTGAAAGACTAATGGAATAGCTATGTGAGAATTTTTGCTTTTGCGTGGAGAAGTTAAATCTTTAGCCTTCCTCGTTCTAAAAAAGGAGCCCAGGCCCAACACTCTGAAGAAAGTGAAAAGTAAATATGTTTTCCTGCTTAGACTTTGTAAAGCTTTTAGGGGTACAACACAAGAATTGCATGCCATTTGTTTTGACGCTCGCCCTCCCCCTCGCACTTGTGCTTGATACTGGTGATATACTTGAAGTTCCTGAGGAGAATTGCAAGGGAAGTACAGGTGAAGCAGGACATCCTTGAGATTGTGCTACCCAGTGGTATTATGGGGGACTTAATTTAGCTGAAAAGTACTCTTGGCTCAAGAAGTTAAAATTATGGCTGGAGCTGAAAACTTCAAGGTTTTAATCAGAACAGGTAGTTTATGGCTAGCAGAGCAGAAAGATGGACTGGAATAGTAATAGTTCATATGCAGAGTCCAGTTTCTGTTTAGCACTGAAAAGCAGCTCCATGAGAAGATTATTCAAACTTTGCATCTGCAGGTAAACGTGAAGTTACATACATGAAGTGAAAGGGGAGAAACGTCAACTGGATGATAAAGATGTGTGCATCCCAGCTGTGCTGTGTGGGAGTCATAGACAGCAGAGGGCAGCCACGTCTAACGCACAGTGCAGCGAGCAGCGTTCAGTCCTTCCTGAACTGTAAAGTCACGCAGGCTGGGGAGAGCATTGTTCAGTTTGGAGCGGCTCTAGGTCTGTGATTTTAAATGCTATAGCCTGGTTGAATGCATGCTGCTTCTTGATATCTAACTAAAATATAAACACTGAGGTTTTATAAAACTGGATTTTATAAAAATTGTAGATTTATGTTTGTTATTTTCATGTTCATTTGTAACTTTTTGGAGAACTGCACTCAAATTTTCATTTTGATTGCCTTGATTTTTTAAAAATGTCTTGAATAAGCTTAGGTCTCTTTAAAATCTGTGTGGAATGCAGAACGTATATTACAGTCATTTCTCTTGTGTGCATAAATAAATGGAAACCTTGTAGAAAATTTCAGAAAAGGGAAGAAATCAGAATTTCACCTTGAAATGGTATTTTCAAGCCTTTGAGATTGAAAGTAAGTGAAAATCATAGTAAATTCTTGTTTGAATTCTACAGTAGTAGACTTTTTTCTAAATATTCTTTAACGTGACCATATTGCTGGCAGTGAAACCCACCTTATAATGAGTCTTCTACTACTGAGTAATGAAAGCTCTACATGAGGCTGTATTTGTCTTCTTTCTTTTCCCCTCTGGTCATTTTAAGTAAGTAAACAGCTTGGATGATAGAAAAGGATGGTGGAACTGGAAAAAGCTGATTATAAAAGGAGGATCCAGTGATCCCTCTAATAGAAAGTCTTTTAGTAGTGATTCACCATTGTGATGCCCATTCATCTGAGCAGCCAGGAAAGATAACTAGAAGGTCTAAAGAGCTGCTTTTTTATCTTTCTTCTTCATCTTTCAGAGTATCAAGCTACTTTGCCATTTTGGTGTATTTTTGATGGGCTTCCTTTGATTCCTGCAGGTACCTTTTTGGCCTTAGCACCTTAATTTGATTGGCAGGGGGGAAGGGGCCAGGCAGGCAAAAGAAGGAGGATGTAAAAGAGCCTCTCTCTGCATGTATGAATTAGACATCAGGTCATGCCTGATAGCCTGTTTGGGATTCCTTGTTTGTGAGGTGAAGTGTTACTTTTGAGAAACAATGCAACTCTTCTGCACAATTAATTGAAAAGATCCTCCTCAGCACATTCATGCCCGAAAAGACTATTGTCAAAATGTGAATTAAAGAATTATTTGCAGTTAATAACATTCAGTAATGAAATTTATGTAGTGGAACTAATAAATGGAGAAATAATGTCTGAAAACCAAAAATCATACTGACTTACTAAACTTGGACATGTGCCATGTTATTGGGATTTCTGCAAAACACTGCAATTTCTCAAAATCAGGTTCAAATTTTGGAGCAGAAATAATAAGTTGCAGTATTTATATAAAACCTCATGGTTTTGGAAAGCAGAATTAGGAGTGCAGGGAATTACCTGCACTTGTTTACAAGATGTTTATGTGACAAAATAGTGTCTCTAGTTTGAGCCACTACATTTTGCTGTGTCTAAGCAGCATTATGCTAGCAAAAGAAGACTTGGTGAAAGAGTGAAAGGAGGAGGGCTTTGGACAGGGAATCCCCCAGAGTGGATGGGGAGTTGGTACACTGAGCATCTGTACCCATTTTTCAACATTTCCACTAGAGATGTAGGAATGTGCTCTCTCCTCCCCTCTCTCTTCAGCTTTCAATGGCTTTGTTTTCCTCTCACTGATCGCTCCACTGTATTCCATTTCTAAAATGTGAGTCTAGGTAAGATTTCATGGTAAGATATCATGGCAGTCTTCTCAATTGATGGCCCTGCCCTTGGGTATCACACTCATCATCATGTGAGCATGATACTGTTTGTATTTGGCTATAAAAACAAACCAGCATCATAAATATTTAAAGCAAATGGTCTTTTGGGTTTTTTTAACAGATTTCTAGTCTTTGTTGACTTGTGCTGTGTTATCCCTTAAAGGGTGCTCTTCAAGAACCGGTAGAGAGAGCTGAAGTCCTATTCAATGCAGAATTATCAATCTCCTTTATGCAGTACTCTTTCATGAAATAAAATGTAATGTTCTTAGATTTCTTCACTTTAAGTGTAATTGTTTCCAATAGTGAGTAGAAGCGGTAATTTACACAAAAATGGTGAAGATTCCTGTATTTCCGATTCTTAAATGAC
The DNA here is from genome assembly GCA_013400755.1 of Pelecanoides urinatrix. Lineage (NCBI taxonomy): Eukaryota > Metazoa > Chordata > Aves > Procellariiformes > Procellariidae > Pelecanoides > Pelecanoides urinatrix. The sequence goes on from VZTQ01010977.1 coordinate 70,045, forward strand.
TTAAGTGCCTTTTTAGGTTTTGTGCTGCATTAAGGAAAAACCAAGTATTTGCAAGTTTGCATCAGTGACTCAGATTTTCCATATTGACTTATTTCTTTGAAGGTAATTATAAATGTTCTGTAAACATGACATCGCACACTTCAGAGCAAACAATAAATAGTTGCTTTGGAAGGGTGTGCTGGATAGCTGTGAATATATATTTTAATTCCAACAGAGGTGCGGTTTAAGTTTTTGAAGAAAATGATTATGAGATCAAAACATGATTTATGAAAGCTTGACCCCAAAGTAAATGAAATATTTTTGGCCATTATTCTAAAGCAAGATTTCAAATGGGATAACAGTTTCTCTCAGTGTTGCCATGTTTTGCAGACACCGTTTGCATTTGACTTGGAATTGAAGAATTCAGTTGGAATTGACTTGGAATTGAAGGATTTGATGTTCCTGTATCTTTCTAGGGAGATAACAGATATATATGCGAGATTATGCTCTTGCTTTTACTGACTCAGGACATACCACCTGAAGTGCTAACGACACCTCATCTGCTCCCATAGTAAGGTCATCTTGGAATACTGAAATTCAAACCCTTCAGACTGAGACTTTAGGGCATGGGAGATGTGTACACTGAATAACGTGTTTGCTTCCTAGCAGCTTCCTTATCTTCTTCAGTGAAAAATTTCTGTTGTTTCACAGAGGGAATATACATACCAGAAACGTCTAAAGACATTTTTCAGGAACTGCAAAGCCTTAAATCATCTGTGTCCTTTCAGTCAGCAATTTGGACAAAACCCAAGCATGGCTGTGCAATGTAGAGAAGCAATACAAAACAATTAATTTGGTGCAGAGTATGAATCATAACTTCTGCAAATTTTCAGAGTTCAGGGCTAGCCTTACCTATCCTTTTCTGCATACATGAATTTTTTCCCCCAGGAAAGTTTCTATGGCATGTGGTTGTGGGCAGTGAAGTAGGGGACTTGGATCTCTTCATTCCATGAAAGGAATGCAACAAACCTCCACAGTTCTTGCAAAGGGAAGGGGCTTATGTTGTCCTGAGTGATGGCTTGCACATCTCAATTTGTATTCTGAGATGAGAGTTTAAGATTACTGTCTGGTCCTGACAGGCCAGTTGCAGCTATCCCAGAATTAGTTTCTGTGCTAGATTAAATTATTGCTGTCAAAGCAGTGTCCTAGGCCTACCGGTGCTTTAAAAAAACAAAAACCAAAGAAAAACCCCAACCAACCAAAAAAAAAACCAACCCCACAACAAAAAAGCCAACTCCCCGTGTTCCTGCTTATGAATATAAAACACTTAAAGTTCTGTCCAACTTCTTTTCCAAGTAGGAGAAAAACAAAGAAAGACTAAGAGGAAGGCTTTTTCACCTTGTATTTGCAGTATGCAGAGTGGCTTAAAAGGAGGGGACACTAACACCAACTTACTGCTATCTTAATGCATTTTGAGCCCTACAAAGCAGAAATGCCAGGGTGTTATTTTAGAAAGGTAGTGGTACACCCCATTAATAATGGTAGTCTGCAGAAGTTATGGTGAGAAAAAACAAGGCTCCCAATTGCATAAAGCACATTCAGGTTTGCAGAATTCTTGTGGCTGGCATCAGAATAAAAATGAGACTTCACATTATAATGAACTCAGGGGAATTTAAGAATAGCCAGCAGTGAAGGGATTAGGATGTTCACATGACCTGTGAGACTGGGTTGGGTGGGGACTAGCCTTCTGTTGAGGAAGTGCCTCAACTCTAGAACAAAGGATGATGTGTACATGTGGGAATTCATACTCTGTCTTGGACCTCAGATTTTTTTTTTTTTTAATTTTTTCTTTTTCCCCCCCAAAGTGTGATTACAGTGTAGGTGTTCTTATGCAACAAGACTGATGTTCTTTTGCATGAAAATGTATTGTAGAAAGTGATTTCTCCATGGTCTGCCTTTTACCTCAAGTGCTAAGCTGTGATTAAATGTGTAACTGTTTTAAGCAAAAGGCTTGTGCCATGATTGGATAAATGTGATGATATGCTGATTTCCTTCGTTGCATTGGAATGCAAATAAATGCATTCCAATAAATAAATGGTTGGAAACAAATCAATCTGAAGCAAACTGGATCTGAACAAGAATATGGAATTCAAATTACCTATAGCACCAATTGCTAATGTCATTTGAGGGTGAGCATCCGTTCTCATGTTGCTGGACTGTTATGCCGATTTCAACGACACGAGAGAGATTGGGAAATTGGACTGAAGTCCACTGACGATTTTAGGCTTGCATATAGAGATTTGCAGAAATGTCTTCTCTCCAGCAGGTTGAATTGTGAATTTGCCATCAATATGTCATTATGATAGAAACCATGGATGTAGTTGCCAAATAATGTTTTCAGTCTTAAAAATCCTCCCATAGAATGAAAAGGGGGACATGGAAAGAAGACACTTTAACTGTCTATATATAAACACAGGAGTTCGAGATAGCATGAATTGGGAAGAACATAGTACATTGTTTGAAGGACAGTTCGTATGAGGGAAATGCTATACTTGATTGTAAAATAAAATCAGAAGAAAAGAGGGGTTTATCTGTTCTCTCAAGGGTAAAGTGTCATTGAATCTCATCGAAAGTTGATAAACAGGGCACGAAGTCTGGGCTTTCTTTGTTTCTTGATTGTATGGCGTCCTTTGAGAGCTATGCAGTACTCATTCCTAAGTTATGTCTTCAAGTCTCCAAGATAAGCATGGTTTGAACTTCCTTCCTTCTTGTCTTCAGGTAATTATTTTCCCTCCCAGGGTAATACTAGAGGTTGGGATGAACGGTCTGTCTTGCATACACTTGACATTGTTCATTCACATTAGTTTCCTTTAGCACTTTATTTTAAGGGTAGAAAAACTCTTAATGTCTGTATTTGTGAAGTGTATCTTCAACATACATTTCGAAAAACACTTCTGTTGAGCAGAGCTGGGAGTCGAACTCCGTCAGAAATACAAGAGATGCTTTAAGTGGGACTTGAGGTGCCCTCTGAGACGTTCATCATGTTGCATTGTCTTTCTGAATTTAGATAGGAATATATTTACTGTTTGAAAATATCTTGATGATGTTATTGCTGTTTGTGTGATCTCTTCAGATCTGCTGTTTCTATCAGTTTTTCCATGTGTTCCTGCAGTGACCCAGTGAGGCTGAGATTATTGGCAAAGCACAGATGAATACTTTGTACAGTGGTGAACACAGATTTCTATAACCTTCCATCAGTAGCCATCTGGTTTATTTTTTAGATAGCAGTTGAGTATTATGTAGGCCATCAAGTCCCTATGAACTCTCCTCATCATTTCTATGTGATTTTTGTGTTGGCCCATTGCAGCATTTTCATCAGCTTTTACAAGCTGCAGCATTTAAAAGAGTAGCTTAAGCTGCTCACCAACAAAGGAAAGAAATTGTAAGCTTTGCCATAGGGGACTACGATTTGCTAGGAGAAAATGGGATACTTTCCCTCCCTCTCCCCCGATGGGCATACCATAATGTTTTTGCTACAAATGCTTGACGCCTGAGGCACAGATTCCTGTGGTTGTATTGTGCAATGCGAGTGCTTAGCAGGCTACAGTTCAGTACATGTATATATATAACTATTATTCAGCAAAATACTTCTGTGTATTACACACCTGTTCTTGTAAATTGAAAAGAAACAATCAAAACAGTAAAGTATGTGAGAACGTAATCTAGAGAAACACTTTCTTTGTTTCCACCCAGATGAAGATGCATTTCTAACAAAACAATTCTGGTGCCCGTGCCACTCAGTGGTTGCTTATCTTTGTTCCTTTTTTTCCTTTTTTCTTTTCCGCTCCTCACAGGCCTGTTATAATAGCCCTTAGTGTACTTGCTGGAACAGGTTTTTCCTGTGTGGAAGGATGTATAGGCCTGTAAGGACAAAAGGGATATAGAGCTTTACCACACTGTGATGAACACTTCAAGAGTAATCCAAAAGGTCAGAAAGACTTGATTGTGATGGAGTGAAAATCTGAAGATTTTAGTGTAGCGACTTGGCATACCTCTATAGAAATGTGCTCACTTTAATTCTGCAGTGTTTTGTGAGACAGGGAAAAAAAAAAGTTAGAGCAGAAAATACGTTGCATCCTAGCAAACTAGGACTTGGGGTAGCACAAAAGACGAGTTTGGTGGCCAAAGACAAGTGTTTAAGAAGAATCTGTTTCTTTAAGGGACAAAATTGCTTTAATTTTATCCTGTGATTATCAAAAGGTCTTAGAAATTTTAATGTTATTTAAAGTGTCTTTGTCTTGATAAAGCAAACATAATATGAAAAGAGGATTACTAGAAATTGGGGGAGTACATAAAGTGCTGAAGGGTTGCCTTCACACTTGCTTTTTCTTTTCTAAACAAAGATACAGTTGGTATCCAGCTCAACGCTGGAGCTTATTGGTTGGGTTGATTATGACCATTCTTAAACTCTTACAGATGATCATAGTCTAATAAACTCTATGCACATTGCAATGAGTGCTGACCCCTACAGCTGACTCATATCTAATGTGGTGCTACTGTGGTCTCCAAACTCTGTAGTTGTCATTGCAATGCTTAAATGCTTATCCTAGATGTATCCCTTCTGAAAGGAGAAATAATATGTTGATGTAATACCAAAATAGTTTTTCCTGAATTAAATTTGTCCTTTTTAGTTAAATATTTGATACCAATGAAGTGTGTATCCACACTATAAAATGTTTTTCTTTCTGTTTCAGAACATAAAATAACAGCATTATGCTATTCACGTTTTTTTTTTTCATGGAGAGAAGAGTATTTATATGAGAAAGTAGCGTATTAAAGAAAGTACTGAAAGCAGGTAGTTTGACTTCTTTCCCTCCCCGCTC
>VZTQ01010978.1:10798-62430 GCA_013400755.1 Pelecanoides urinatrix
GGCGGCGGGACGGGGGGGGGGGCACCCCGGGGAGCTGCCGTCCCGGCCGCCGCGCCCGGCGGAGCATCCCGGGCGCCCTCGCGGGAGCCTTCCCTGCGCCCCGCTGCTGCCGGCCCGGGCCCGGCGTGACCCCGCTGCCTTGCAGAGGTGGAAGCGGAGCTGGTTCCTGCTGTACCCGGCCAGCCAGCACGGCGTCGCCCGCCTGGAGTTCTTCGACTGCAAGGAGCCGGCGGCGCCGCCCGAGCAGCTGGGCAGCAGGCGGCTGGACAAGACGGTGGTGCGGCTGGCCGACTGCACCAGCGTGGGCCCCGTGGCCGAGGGCGGCCCCCGCGCCGGCACGGCCGTCTTCCGCCTGGAGACCAGCGGCAGGAGCTACCTCTTCGCGGCGGACAAGCAGCAGAGCGAGGAGTGGGTGGCGAAGCTGTGCGAGATCGCCTTCCCGGTGAGCAGAGGGGCGCCCTGGGCACCGTGCGGGAGCCCGGCTGCGGCTGCCCGGGGGAGGAGGGCAGCCGCGGGCCCGCGGAGCCGGGGGAGCGGCATCGGGGCAAGTGGGGTGGGGGCGGGGGTGACCCCTCCCCACCCAGCAGGAGGGTCTGGCGGTGCGGGGAGGGAGGCCCTGGGGCACCTGTGAGGGTCCCAGGTGGTGGGAGCGCCCGGCCCTGGGACTCCGGTCCCCTCTCGGTAGCTCCCACCGTGCCAGCAGCCAGGTGGGCTGCAGGGCTCCTCGGCATGCTGTCGGTAGTTCTTGGTTGCAGCTCCAAATTTCAAGTTGGGCTCTTTTCCCCCAGCACGGAGCTCGTCCTCACCCCCTCCAGAGACCTGGCGGGGGCCAGGTGACGGCTGAGAAGCGTTTCCTCTTGGCCCAACAACCGCTGCCTTTCCTGCCACAGCGGCGGCGGAAGCGGAGCCCCGAGAGCGGCGCGGTGCCTGGCCCCGGGACCCACCTGGCTCCTGGGCGGCAGTGCCAGCAGCCGCAGGGCCAGTGCACCCCCTCGCCCAGCCCTGGGGCTCGCTCTGCCTGCTGCTGGGACCACCCCACCGGTGCTGGGCCTGCGGACAGCCCTCCGGCTCCCCCGTCCTCTGCCTGCGCCGCCGTAGCAGCTCTGTGGCCTTCCCTGGAGCTGGTGGTCAGCCAGCGCGACACCTCCCCGCCAAGGCAGTTTGGACAGCGGGTGGCCGACGAGTCCAGTCGTCCGCACCGCTCTGGGAGAGCAGCCTGCCCTGCCCCACGGGTCCCCAGCTCTCCCTCCTAGGAGATGTTTGCACAGCCCTGGGTTGTGCTCTAGCCGATTCCAGGCTTTGAGTGCTGGGCAGGGCTGCCTCGCAGGATGGCTGGCTGCACAGCTCGTCATCCCAGGATCTTCCCACAAGGACCTGGGTGTTTGCCGAGTGTGATTTGCCTTAAGCCTTTTTTTGTCGCTGCTTGTGTCTCCCTGCAGTCCACTGTCAAACCAAGTGAGTCTGTGCAGCAAGTGCCCTGCTGACCGGACCAGGAGGCACTGGCGTGGCACTGGAAATTACTCCATGTCCATGCCCGTGTCTGGTGCAGGCAGCGTTGCAGCCTTTGTCCTGGAAATGGCTTGCGAGGCTGAGCTAGTGACACAGCACGCGCCTTTGGAGCGGTGCAGGGTAGTGGCAAGGCAGGGGAACATCTGCTCGCAGCAGGGGTGTGCTCATACCTTCCTTCGCACGGTAGCTGTCAGTTGTGTGCTTGAGATCCAGAAGCGAGTTGACAGTTTAGGAAGCGATGAGCAAAAGGCTGCAAGGATGGGATGTGTTCTAGAAAGGCCTGGCCTGGAACAAGAGGCAGAGGAGCTGCACGTGGCCTCTTTGCAAAAAGCTGAAGATCCTCGGTTGTGATTTCTGGTCACCTGCATGGAGAGCGTGATTTTGTGTCATGTTGTCTGTTGCTGCCCAGAGGGTAAGCAGGGTCCAGTAGCTTGGGAACTGGGGCCAGAGATCAGAACAGAATTCCTTTTGCTTTTGAAGATGAGGGAGAGTGCAGTCAAACGGAGCCCTAAAGGGATCTGGCGGATCAGCTGGCCCTCGGCTGATCCCAGGCTGGAACCCTGCTGCATTAAATGCTTTAGCTGAGCAGCTGCTGATACCAGCGTTAAGGACACTAGGTTTTAGCAGTCCCCACTCTATTTAGGAGACAAACAAGAGGGCCTGATGGCCTCTTGTTAAGAAGCTGGTGTGTCTGGGTTTTAAAGTGAAACTGTGACAGCTTGCCTTCTGCGAGACGTACGCTCTGCTGCAACCCCATCCCGTGTGACCCTGAGAAACAGCTTCCAGCTCCCCTCCAAAGTCCCTCACGCAGCGGTGCACAGTCTGCTGAGCAGCTCTGGCAGGGCATCCGTGAGCCCTCGACGTGCGCGGTGCTTCCCTAGAGGAGGATCTTTGCTCTTGGGTGGTAGCACGGAGGCCGCATCCCCCACACGGGCCCCTGCTGCTGGGACAGGGTTGGCGACAGAGTGTGTGCGTTGCACTTTCAGTTCTGCATCTGCTAAAATAGAAGCGCTTGCTTCCCTCCTGCGGGTGTGCACCGATACTGGCGCCGCCTTCCTGCCTCTGCAGAAGCAGGACAGAGACCCTGGCGTTACTGGGTCTCGCCAGCTCCCTCCCTTGCTCGTGCCGCTGGGAGAGTGTGCCTGGGCAATGCAGTGCTCTGGGTGCCGATGTCGCCTGCGCTGGAGTGAGGAAGCAGAGCTGCTCTCTGCCTCGGCACCAAGGCACCTCCGTGGGCACGCCGTAGCGCTCGGACGAGCAGCAGCGAGTGGGCACGTGGGAGCCAGGTGCTGCCCCGCAGGAGGCCGCGTCTCAGTGCTGGCTTGTGCTGCACCGGCGGCAGGGTCTGGGGGTACGGCTGCCGGGGGAACTGCTTTCTTCTGCACCCTGTCCAGTGCAGCCCAGCTGGGGCCCAGGGTCGTGCCGGGAGCTCCGGGAGAGCCCCTCCTGTGCTGCCTGGCCCTGCTCCTCCGTGTTCATGTCGGCTCGGTGCAGGGGGGGCCCCTGGGGTCTGTTGCCGGCTCTGGGCAGGGAAGGGCTTGCTATAGCTGCAGGATGGCCGAGCTGTGTGGGGCTGGGGTAGGCCCCTCGGGGAGGGCAGCGGGGCTGTGGGGTGGTGGCTGCAAGGGGACCCAGGGGATGATCTGCTCTCCCTCGTCAGGGAAATGGCCCCAGCGATGCTGGCGCGGCGGCCCGGCGTGGCAGAGAGGGCAGCGGGGAGGCGCCAGCCCTGGAGATGGCCGTGAACTCCATCTACTACTCGAGAGACGAAGGTGGGACCTGCCGCTGCCCTGACTTCGGGCCACCCTCTGCGGGGTCTGTCCTGCTCCTGCCCCATCGCTGGGGCTCTGGCGGGCAGGACGAGGCCTTGCCCGGAGCCGTGGGGATGTGGCTTCCCCTGAGCATCCCTGTCCCCACAGTGAACGCCTTCTGGGTGACGGTGCAACGGACGGAGGCCGCGGAACGATGCGAGCTGCGTGGCGCCTACGTGCTCAAGGCTGAGCGCGACAGCCTCGTCCTGAAGGACCCGCGGACAAACGAGATCCTCTATGTCTGGCCCTACCGGCTGCTCCGGAGATACGGCCGGGACAAGGTGGGGGATGGGGGGGCCCTGCGTGCCGCGCGATGAGGCCTGTTCCCCCCACGGGCTTTCCCTTGCGGAAGGGTAAGGAGCTGATGTGCCCCACCAGCCTGTGGCAGCCGTGCAGCAGGCCCTGCCAAATGCCAGAACCGCCGCAGCCCTCGGTGACCACAGCAGGGTTCCCAGCGGCATCTGTGATCCTGCCCGTCCTCAGCTTCCGCCTGTGTCACCACGCTGGAGCCTGGGCTAGCAGGACACGTGTCCCCGCCGAGGGCATGGCTGTGCAGAGCCCCTCGTGGTGTGGTCCTTGTCCCGCTCCCACTGGGACCATTGCAGCCCCTGCCAGACGTCCCCGTAGCTGGCTTGCCCCCGTTCTCCACCCCAGCGCTCCCCAGCCCGTGCCGTGGGCAGGCACCTCCTGTGCTGTGCGCAGGCTCTCCCCAGCTTCTGGAGACCTCGGCTCCCGGCAGTCTGGCTCTGCCCTGGATTCAGTCCATCCCTCCCAAAGGGTGGTGACCAGAGCAGGAGGTGCTGCTTGAGACACCCGTTGGTCTAGATTTGTTGGACATCAGGAAAAAATGCTTTCCTGCAAGAGTGGCCAGGCCTTGGCACAGGCTGCCCAGGGCAGTGGGGGAGTCCCCATCCCTGGAGGGATTTAAAAGACGTGTTGATGAGGCGCTTGGGGACATGGTTTAGTGGGCACGGGGGGGTTGGGTTGATGTTGGACTCGATGACCTTAGAGGTCTTTTCCAACCTCAGTGATTCTGTGATTCACCTTATGGGATGTATTGCTCTTAGCCTGGCTGACCTCTGTAGGTCTGTGCCCCCCGCAGTGTCCTCCAGCAGCAGGTCCCCAGGCTGTCGTGCTGCTGCCCTGAGCAGGAGGTACCTGCCGCGCTGGATGGGGAGGAAGTGGTCGCCCCAGGGCTGTTTATAGAAGTGACCGTCGCTGCGGTCTGCAGACGGCGCTTTCTGCGGCACTTTACCAAAACAGAAATGGAAACTGAGCTGCTCGTGGGGAGGCATCCGGCTCGTGCGCAGGGCCTGTGCCAGGGCAGGACGAGACCCACGCGGTGCGAGGAGCAGCAGCTGCACCCACAGGTCCTCGAGCAGAAATAGGTTGCCTGTGCTTGTGTTTGGCAGCATTGACCCACAAAAGGAGGTCTGGCCCCAGAGGCTGCTGCTGCGTGTGAGAGAGCACCAGTGAGGCAGAAAATCTCACTTGGTTTCACGGACTGAGGTTCAGGAAGGGTTTGGGCATCTGCTGGTGGGAACCTGGGCGTGAGCGTGTGTTCAGGCCTGAGGAACTCAGCCTTGGTGCAAGACTTCTCCTTAAAGTATTTTATACCATTAACAAAGTAGTGCTGGTAGGGCAAATGCTTTGCTTACTGTGGGTAGCCAAACTGCTGCTTCTTCTGGCCTTTCTCCTGTGGAAAGCCGTGTTCCTCCGACCTGCATTTCTCGCCTCTGGATCGCTTCCCTTCTGCCTGACTAATGCTGGCTTACCCAAGATGCCCATAATAGTTTCCCCTGCTGAACTGTCACTCGTCTTCTCACCCTCAGCGCTACCTGCGTATTATTTCCTAGACTGTCTGGTGCCAGCTGTTGACCCTGCTGGAATTGCGCAGGTAAGGCAGCAGGTCTCCAGCAGGACCTGCAGCTCTGGCCCTGGGGCATCTCGCAGTGATGTCCCCTCAAGTGTCCCTCCCGCTCCAATGTCACAGCTTGTTCCGGGCTGCTGGGCAGCGCCGCCTGCCCCTGCCCAGGCGCCGGCAGCTGCTGCGCACAGCTCGCCCCTGGGCTGGTGCTCGCTGAGCTGCGGCCCTCGCTGCAGGGAACAGAAGGAGCAGGATGTGCAGGATCAGCACCACAGCCCTGCGCCCTTCAGCAGGACGCACAGCCTGCACGGTGTGCTGGGACGGTGGGTGCTGGGCAGGATGTGACCCTTCTGCTTCCCCTGCAGGTGATGTTCTCCTTCGAAGCTGGCAGGCGCTGCGACTCTGGCCCAGGGAACTTCACCTTTGAGACCAAGCAGGGCAACGAGATCTTCCGCCTGGTGGAAGCCTCCATTCGGGAGCAGAAAGCGCAGGTGGAGGAGAACCGGCAAAGCTGTGACTCGCTGGACTCGGACAGCCCCAGCGTGGTGCTGATCCGCCAGGCCCTGGCCGACTCCCTGAGCCTGGAGCTGCCCGCGGAGGGGGACGACACCCCGGCACCCAAAGCAGGGCTGGCGCCCAGGCCCAGTGCGGCATCGGAGGAGAGAGATGCCACATCTCTGCTGAAGACTCGGACGCTGCCAGAGCTCCCTGTGCCGCAGGCCAAGCCCGCGGTCCCGAGCACGCCCCCGCGCTCCCCTCTGCCAAAGGTGCCCCGCGCCGTGCCGCGGGCCGAGGACCTGTACTCGGAGCCCCTGGACTCGGTGAAGGGCCTTCGGCCCCGGCTGGACCCCCTGTACTCGGACCCCATAGACAGCAAAGCTGCCTCGGACGAGACGAAGCTCCGGCTGCTGGCGCCGCTGTATGCGGGCACGTACGAGCAGGCGCGGGCCGAGGGGCGCAGCCAGCCCCCCGCGGCGCCCGGGCGCAGGGAGCACATCTACGACGAGCCCGAGGGCCGCGCTCCCCGCTCGCTGCCCCCCGCCTCCTGCATCTACGACGAAGCGCGGCCCCCGGGCGAGGCCTGGCGCACCCAGGGCCACGACGGCAGGGGCGGCTACGAGTACCCCTACGACCCCAGCGCTGACGACTACTCGGTACCCCCCTTCCAGGCCAAGGCCAAGGGCCCCAGGCCGACGCCTGCCCCCAAGCCCCCGGCGGCCTTTATCCCTAGAGGCGCCGAGCGGAGCGGGGAGCCTGGCAGGCGGCGGGGGAAGGCTGCTCCCGAGAAGGCGGCTGTCAAACCCGGCCTCAACACCAGCAACAACAACAACGTGGAGGTGCTGTACAGCCGGGTGGTGAAGCCCCAGCGCGTGCAGCAGGAGGAGCAGTCTGTGGATGAGTGCAGCTTGTCGCCTGTCTACGAGGACTTAGGAGAGATATAGCGTGCTGCTGCCCTACCTGCGCGGGAGGGACCGGGGGGCCCAGGCCCGTTGGTGAGCAGCGCCGGCTGCTGCCCGCCGTGGGTCCTGGGGGTGGCTTGGGGCTGGGGCTGTTCTGGCTCGGGCAGAGCCCCTCTTGCACTGAGGGGCTGCGTTTCCCTGGAGCCCTTTCCGCAGCAAGAGCAAGAGAGCTGCGGCTGGTGCAGGTGCCAGCACGCTTCTCCGGCTCTGGAGCTGGCTCCGCTGCTGCCTCCTGACCCGCGGGAGGGCCGGCTGCGGTGCCCTGCGCCTGCTGCTCTGGCTCCGCTCCGGCTCCCTCTCTGAGCAGGCTGCAGGCCTGGGATGCCCGCTGTGGTGCACGGAAGACTGCTTGCCATCAGTCTGCAGAAGTATTTTTATACAAAGTTATTTTAATATTAAAATCTGTATGTCTCGGAACGAAACGCTTGCCTGTGGCATGTCTGGGCTGTCAGGCGTACGGACGGGGAGACGCTGGCGCGGGGCTGTGGGGCAGGGCGGCCCCGCTGAGCAGTGTTCGCACGGTGGCACGGTCGTGTCTGCCAGAGCTGCTGAGCTAAGAGGAAACCGCGAAGAAAACCGTGTGCCGGGTTCGGCTGTGGCTAGGATGCCCCGATGCCAGGGGATTAAGGGATATGAGAGTCAGGCTTGCATATACTTTTATGTGCTGATCGGGGCACAAAATGTTGCGATGGCCACCAATTGTAAGGCGGGCAGGGCCAGGCTCCAGCTCTGCTGCAGCTCAGTGGCTGTTGATAAGTCACAGGATCTCCTTCCCCAGCCTGATCCCTCTGCTGGTTTCCCCCTGCTCCCAGCTGCTCTTGAAAAACCTGGGGTGGCCCAGTCTGGATCCCATTGACTTTAATGGCAAAAACGATGCTCTGCTGGGTGGTCTGAGGCCAGGGGTTTGGCTGTGATAGCTGTGTGGCCAGCCTTGGGCAGAAGCCTATGCAGGGGAAAAACAGGTTGTCCTTTTGGTGCTGATAATGGTTTTGAGAGATTTTGCGTCCCTTCCACGCGGGGCTAGACCAGGCACCCTGGCGTTGGCTGTCCGTGAGTCTGGATGGGGCTGCTGGCGACTTCTGCAGGTTTACCAGCCTGTTGATGTAGAACAACTGGCTGCAAAACAGCCAGCTGACAAGCAGCCCCGATGATGTACCTGTGCAGAGGACTAAGCGTGACTTCTGCAGCCCCAGCTCAGACCCAGGGAGCCACAAACTGTTGGGCAGGTCTGGAGGATCAGGTTCAGGTCCCCAGACTGGTGAGATGGTGACAAGGCGGTGAGCTCTGGGCATTTGTCTGGTCCCAAGTTGCAGGGGGGAAGCCTCAGTCCTGTAACAATACAGCACAGCTGTAGGCAGGACCAATTTGTGGCTGTTCTCCTCTTGCCCACTGGGATTTTGCTGCAGGAGAAGGGAAAAAGCCTAAGGGGCTTGGGGAATCTGAGGGACGCTGAGGTGGTTCCTGCCTGGGACGAGAGGCACAAGCAGCAGGCGTCTGCTGCTCATGGCTGGCTGCTGGGTGGTCCCGTGCTTGTGTTCCAGTCCATGGTGGGTCCATGTACCCATCCCAAGAGCAGTTCTGCCCGCCTGCTCCGGAGATGAGCTCTGGGCATTGCTTCGCAGGGGGCCCAGGCCGCCTGTCCATAATCCTTGCTCATGACTCCAGTATGGGGCTCCAAGACTCAAACGATGAAGAGCGGCCTCTCAGGAGCAGAGCCCCGGGGCTCTCCCTCCCATACGGCCGTGGGTATTTGTGCAAGTCCATCGCTGCGGTCACCGTACCTCAGTGCACCGTCTCTGCTCCGTCCGCGGAGCTGAGTGTGGTGGACAGGCAGTGGCTCACCCAGCTTTCACTGAAGAGGGTGACGGTGAGGAAGGAAAATGCTCCAGCATCTGTGCCAGACCAGGGGTCCCTGCACAACCCTGCACTCCTCTGGGCTGGGAGGAAAGGGTATTTATTTTTCTTGCTTCAGCAATGACGTAATCTCTCCTAACAGCTGACTGGGGACTAAGATGTAAGTGCGCAAGACAGGAGGAGCGCTCCTACGCGTGGCCTGCTTTATTTATGCACCCTGCCGCGTGCCAGAGAAGTGCGTGCAGCGGAGGCGGCTCTTGGTCTCTGCTGATCAGGAGAGACAGTCCATTCTTTCCTGGCTCAGTGTTTGTCCTGGTTTCGGCTGGGATAGGGTTAAATTTCTTCCTAGTGCTGTGTTTTGGATTTAGTGTGAGAAGAACGTTGATAACATATCGATGTTTTCAGTTGTTGCTAAGTACCTCCTAATCCAAGGACAGCTCCCATGCTCTACCGACTGAGCTAGGTACACAAGATGGGAGGGAACATAATCAGGACAGCCAGCCCGGCTGGCCAACAGAGTATTCCATACCATGCAACGTCATGCTCAGTATATGAATGGTAGGCGTGTTCCAGGAAGTCCGGACTGCTACTCGGTTATCGGTCAGCACGGGTGGTGAGCAACTGCATTGTGCATCACTCATTTTGTAATTTTTTATCATTATCATTATTCTTTCTTTTCTGTTCTATTAAACTGTCTTTATCTCAACCCACGAGTTTTTCTCACTCTTACCCTTCCGATTCTCTCCCCGTCCCGCCGGGGGTGGGGGGAGTGAGTGAGCGGCTGTGAGGTATTTTGGCTGCCTGCCAGGTTAAACCACGACAGTGTTGTAGACCAGACCCGTCACCTTGCTCAGACTGCTGCTCCGTGCTTCACTTTACCTCCTTTCTGGCAGCAGTTCAGGGTGTAATAGATGCTGTGGGAAAGCATGAGAAATAAGGTAAAGAGTGAGCCTTTGGCTGGTCACAGCCTTCCTGTTGCTAAAGCAAAAGTCTGCAATGAACCCTGACTTTAGGACCAGGAGATGATCTTTCTGGATTCTACCTAGATTGGGATTTCTTCCATCTGCCTTCATAGAATCATAGAATGGTTTGGTTTGGAAGGGACCTTAAAGATGATCTAGTTCCAGCCCCCCTGCCATGGGCAGGGGGACACCTGCTAGTTCAGGTTGCTCAAAGCCTCATCCAGCCTGGCCTTGGACACTTCCAGGGAGGCGGCATCCACAATTTCTATGGACAACCTGTTCCAGGGTCTCACCACCCTCACGGTAAAGAATTTCTTCCTGATACCTAATCTCAATCTACCTTCTTTCAGTTTAAAACTGTTACCTGTCATCCTATCACTACGCTCCCTGATAAAGCGTCCCTCCCCATCTTTTCTCCTTTAGGTGCTGGAAGGCTGCTGTAAAGTCTCCCCAGAGCCTTCTCTTTAGGCTGAACAACCCCAACTCTCCCAGCCCCAGCCAACCCCCAGCTGCCCCTCAGCACGGGAGGTGCTCCAGCCCCCGATCGTCTCTGTGGCCCTCCTTTCCCTTTCCTTTGCCCCACTTCCACGGTCTCCTTGTAACTAATTTCCGTGTGTTGAACAGTGAAGCACCTGGTGCAGCTCTAACCCAGCTCTGGCACGTCGCGGTGGTGGTGTGCCATGGCTGAACTCGGTCTGTGTGCTTGGAAAATGGCATCCTGGCCACCAGTCCTGAAAAAGGCTTTGCTGAGGTGCCTGGGGATGCGTGGCTTACGCTTGGCTGCGCGTTCTGCCCGTTTTCTTACGGTGCAGAAACGGTCCTGGACGAGCAGCTTTGTTGGCTTCTGCCCAGTCCAGGTGCTGTGGGGCAGATTGGGTGGTGCACGGGTATCAGACCCACCCTTTGGGTATCAGACTTCCCAGGTGAGGACAGCCTGTCTGCCCCCGTTCTCTGCTAAAAGCCCGTGGCCCAGGTTAGCTGAGAAATGTCAGAGCACTGGTCTAGCAGCCACAGCTGGGATGCAACAGAAGCAGAAGTCTCGATCTCTGTAGGCCAGATGGCAGTTTTTACCAGGAGAAAATTACTTGGGAGCTGCTTAAAGCCCAACTAACCTCTTCCCCTTGGGGCTACCTTTTTCTGTTTCTCGTTCTGAAAGATACGCCCTTCTATAACTGCTACCTCTCCCCTTTAGGGACTAGCGTGGTGCAGGCTTGGTGTTCTGCCAGGATATCCATTCTCACACTGGCCTTAGGGAAAGCACCCGAGTTCCCTCTGGCTGTCCAGAGTTGGTCAGAGCAACAGCACAGTTACTGCCCTGCTTCACACCGGTGATCAGGTGGAGGGCTTTTCAATGGGGACCCCTAAACAGCCCCAATTTTGTGATTTGCTTCCACTTACAATCCCTCTTCCCCAGTTTCCCCTTTAGCCACTTCCTCCTATCAGCGATAAATCACAAGCCCTTGTTTGTTACCCTTCCCATCGGCAAGGGGTTTTGTTGACTTTGTACCCCAGTTTGCTATTTATAATATGGTTGCCAAAGTAACTTCCACCTGCATCATCAGTTCAGTCGGGCTAATCCTCGATGTCGTCCTCCCTCTCCCCCCGAGTCTGCCTGATTTTGTCCTTTTCGTGTTGCTGTCTGGTTTGCACGCCCTAGGCTGGGCCGTTTGTCTCTGCATTTCTGCCTTTGCTGCCGCTCCTTCCCAGTTCATCGAGCGTGTTGGAGACAGGCAGGCGCTGGCCACCAGCCTGCACCCCTCACAAGCCCAGCTCCCTGCGGGGGTCTGCCCTCTCCAGAGGTACCTGCCCTTGACATCCCACCCCTGCCGGGCGCGGGAGGAGCGGGTCCGTGCCCGGGGGGCTGGCGGGGGTCCCAGGGGAGAGAGGTGGCTCTGCTCTCCGGTGGCAGCAGCCCCCCGGGAGCAGGTGCTCGCCTTGTGCCCTTGCTCACCTGCAGCCGCTTCTCAGCGGCGCAGGGCAGTGCTGGGACGGCTGCACGCAGTACAGGGCATAAACTGCAGGCAGCAAGTGAACGTCACGGTGGATAACTTTATTTGGAAACAGCTTGTCAGAACAAAGCAGAACACAAACCCCTGCTGGTGCTTGGCGTCCCCCCTCCGTCTGGGCTCGGCCGAGCCGCCCTCAGCTCCTGCCCTGCCAGGGGCGGCTGCGCTGCGTCTGCATCTGAGCAAGCGCTGGGCAGAAGCTTTCTGGAAGGCTCCAGGCCAACTCCCCCCATCTTCTGAACCCTGCCAAAAAGTTCCTGCTGCGTTGGCTTGCAGAACAGCCCCATAAGCACAAACGGGCCATAAGGAGCAGAGCACCCAAGCAGCAGTTGGCTGGGAGGATGGTGCTGGGCTGCAGCTCCGGCTGCGCCGAGCTGTCACTGCGGGAGCCAGCCGGAGCTTACGGCTGGCTTGGCACTTGCTACGAACCCCTTCGTGAGCTGGGGAGTTGGACGGTGAGACCAGTTACGGAAGCAAGCAAGTCAGCATCATCACGGGTAGTGCTGCTCTCAGGAGGGCAGCGTTCTGGGCTTTAAGATTAAATTCAAAAGCCCTGTTTTATGCCTAGTCGAACAACCTGCTGAACCTGCTCCTGCAGGATGAGGGCAGCTGGACGTTACTGCCTACTTTATCTGTCTGACTTCCTCACTGCCCCGCTCGCAGCTTTTCTGCATCTGCTGACAGCAATCTGTGGTTTGTGGTCTGTACCAGCCTAATCTCAGAAACCAAAATTTGAGGCATGCTGGTGATGCGTGCTGACAAGAATGGGAAATACGGGGTGTTGGGGGGACAGCTGCATCTCTGGGCAGAGGGCCCCGGAGTAGCAGGCTTCCTGCAGACCGACTTGGTGACTAACAAAACCATAAAACAACGAGGAGGAACAAACAATGGGAAGTGCCTGTCTGACCAAGGCCGAGCTTAGTGTCTTGCCTGACCGCTGCCAGCCCAGCGCGGAAGGCCTGGCAGCCGAGCGAGAAGCCAAGCCGTGGCTGCACGTGGGCAGGCTCAGGCAGAGCCCTGGGGTTCACTGCAGGAACTCGTCGTACTCTTTGGGGAGCAGGGAGCGCTCACAGGAATCCCTCCTCGTCGCCGCGGGTCTGAACACTTGGGCGGGAGAAGGAGCCATCAGGAGGGGGGCCACCGTGGCTTTGGCTCTGCTCTGATGCTGCAATAGAGGGACAAACCGGGAATGCACCTTCTGCAGGGAGCGCTGGCCTGTCCAGCAGCACGCTGCCTGCCCTGCCCGCGGGGGTGTCGGGGGGCTGCCCTCAGCCCCTCTGCAGGAAGCAGACCAGAGACTATCCGGGCTAATCAACGGCAAGAGACATACCTGCTTGGGTTGATGCCGCTCTGGTCGCTGGTCCCTGGGCTGGGCCTGCTGCCTCTGCAGGGGTTTGTACAACATACTCTTCAGGTACTTGTAGAGGTTGCTTTTTAGGTGCAAGGGGTTATAAGCAACTTCCACTTCCAAGCTGTTCAGGGCACTCTGCTCAGACAGAAGAAAGCACCCAGTGGTGTGAGATGTGGCAGGTAGAGGCTGTGGGGTTTGCTTGGGGCTTTTTGTTGGTTTTAGTGTTGAGGGGTTTTTTTGCAGGGATGAGTGTTGCAGACGCTCCGTGCCACCCTGCCATGACGGGAGAAGGGATCTTTGGCTGTGCTGCTACCCGTAAGGACCACTCTTAGCTGTGTATAGAACCAGAGGCATCCGCAACCAGGTCTTAATGGATTTAAGCATTCCCTTGCAGGATGCAGTCCTATCCTCCCCCATGCTCAGAATCAGCCAACAAGCTGGAGCACCCTCTCTGGGCACCGTCACCCTCAACTCTCTGCTTCATAAGCCCTCTTCCCCCTCTCCCCAACAGACAGGCAACATTGCTCCGAAGGGCAGGCATTTGCTGTCTGTGAAGAAACCTGTAGGATATATTGGCTGCTGGGAGGAAGTTTTGGAGTGCTCCATCATATTCCAGCTGTCACTAGACATTTTCACAGCTGCTTCCTCCTCTGCTCATCTGCTCAGACCTGTAGTGAGGGCTCTGCCCTTCCTGGCATCACCTGAAGCAGAGGCAGACAACTCAGGAGAGGAACATGTGGATGCACTACAGGAAATGCAGAAGCCTGAATCTATTGGAAGAAAGAGACACTTTATGTATTGATTTATCTTGTGCCTAAAGCACCTCTCTCTGCAGTCTGAGGAGATCCGTGTTCCCCAGCAATGAGGGAGATGACAGATACATCTTCAGCAGCAGCTGCACGTCCCGTGCATAAGGGCTGATCATTACCCTGACCCCTGCTTGTACAACTGGGGTCCTTCCCGCGGACACTTGTGCAGGACTGTCCACGACTTACCTCGATAGCACCGTGCACGCTCTCGGGATGCTCAGCAAGGAGGGCTGGGAAGGTTGACGGCAGCAAGAGCTCTCTGACGGCGACTGCTTTGACAAGTAGCGTGGCAGAGTCGGAAGGGACAATGATGTAGTAGGAATGCACCACCATGTTCCAGTTTGGACTAGTGTACTGTGGCTCACGTTTGGCCAAAAGCATCCACTTCCTTTTCTAAGTGGCAAAAGCCAAAACCGATGTGAACAACGGGCAATAGCCACTTCCTTCAGCACCTTCACTGTAGGGGCTGCTGAGGAGCAGGGACATTCACACACATCTGAATGAGAACACTATTCTGCATTATGGCTGGGGCTAGTATGTTGTTTGTTTTTTTTTTTTTAATTGAACGCAAGACAATTCTTAAGAAAAACATCCAGTTTTGCTTTACGACTTGTCAGTAATGGACAGTCTTCCACATCCCAAGCCTTGGTTAATTATTTTCACAGTTAAAGATGCACGTCTAACTCCAACCCTGACTTTTGCACTTCATACCTCCAAACACTGGATTTCTGAGAGCCTAGAGAGTCTTCTCTAAGGTTTGATGTGCTGTAGCATCTTTCCAGTGGATGCAAATCCTTGGCTGGAAGGATTTACAAGCCCAACTCTGGCCCATGAGATGAAGCTGCAGCTTTTGAGACACGTTTTCTGGTGCAGACTAGACAGATCTTCCTAGATGTGCACCAACTATTCCTTTCTATGGCAATCCCCCCCATGAGACTGCAATTTTCACACACTCACCAGAAGACTATGACATAGAGCATGGAAGCTGTGCTGGTTTATCTCCAGTTCATCCCAGTCTAGCTGCCAGCAGCTTGTGGGCTTGATGATGAAGGGCAGGCCATAGAGTATGGACTCACAGACCCCTTCCGACTTCAGAGCCCTGCAAATACACAGCTCACGTTAGAAACCAGCAAGAAGACTCTGCCAGGAGATGACTAGTCAAGTGGCTACGGCAGTATCAGCTGCAACACTGCTACGAGCTCTTCATGTCTGTATCGCCATGGCCTGTCACTACGAAACCTTGCAGAAAAGTCCAATGCAGTGAAAGGCTTTCTTGGCCGTTTCCAGATTCCCTTGTATCTGCGTTGACAAGAGCATGCCAAGAAGCAAATCCAGTCTTCACGCATTTCGTATACAAAACGGATTGTTAATCTGGCCTCTTGGGCAATAGCTCACCCAGGCAATTCCATCTCTTCCTAAGTGATTTTTACTGGACCGCGGTTATCCTTCACTTAAACTGACGTGTGCTCAACCCCTGCACAGAGCCAACATCCCACCACAAACACCACTACAGCCTTTACAGTGCTTGACACTGCCTGTCCACAGCACTTCTGCTTCACGACAGGCCATTACTAAGTAGCCCCAGTGCTTTAGCTGTGGGCCATTTATGCACAATTACTGAGTGCTCGTCAGCTACCGACAGGATGAGAATCATTTTAAGAACAACTGTATAGTTCAGAAATTACACAAAATTTTTCCTATGAATAAATCTCAGAAAAGACCCTAGAGAGCCTCACTCTTCTTGTTACGCTCTGTGCTTACCAGCCACAGCCTGCTGATGGGAAAGCGAGTAAATTCTTACATGAAGTCACACAGCACCGTGAGGCTTTGCTTGCTTTTCTACTAGTAGTCAACGACTCAGCTCAGGCTCTCACACCCAGCTGCTTGCTGTGGCCTCGTTAGGTGGAGAGAAAACAGCGGAATTGCATACGGTGCGATGGCTGCAATCTACAGAACTTCACGCTGGAGGGAAACAACTGTGTGAATAACATCTAGGCGTTACACTCATAAAGTGCCAGTGTCATGGTGACACCGCTTTTGACCCTCTGCTCCTGTTTGCAGCTGTGGGATGTGCTGTTCCACAACACAAGGAGTTTCGGGGGTTGAGGGCATCGCATCGCAATTTTGCTCACTAGCACTTTGAGCCCCCCAGGCTTTACGGCGGTGTTACTAGGTCCCAGCTGAAATTGCACCGAAAGAGTGAAGGCTGCTCCTACACCAGCCTTCCAGTTACCAAACGCAGAGCAGGTAACGACACTTACTTTACAACCCGGAGTTTATGCAGCACTGCGGCTGGCCAGGCTGCCATCTGGCAGGGAGAATTCACATCTGCTGCTCTCACGGTGCCGTCAAGCGTCCCAGAGAGTACGGCTGGGTCGAGCAGTCTCTCCTGCAAATCGCACTTCAGGCACACTAGGAGAAAGAGATGGGTTGAGATTGCTGGAAACGGCCGTGTTTAGCACATGACATGCTCAAGGCACTTACAAAGACTAAGTTAATGTTTTCTAGCAACAGGAACTATTAAGGGAAGAACAACGCTAAGGCACAAGGCAACAATCTATCCCCGTTTTACACACAAGGGGAAATGCCACATGCTTGGCATGTTAATGAAACAATGGCTGGTAACCGGGCAAGCAAGTTCCAGTTTTGGCGATGAGTGGCCAGCTGTAGAGAGAGCGTAAGCTCGTTTCCCAGTGCCACACTGGGTTCGGGCCACGCATTTCCTACCTGTGTTTGTGGAGAAACCCAGCACGCTGCTGACACTAACTCTGGTATAAAATGCTATACAGCTGCCTACAATTTCTATGGCCTTCTACAGACTTCTTGAGTGTGGGAAGGTGAAAAAACCGGACTGCAGTGTAACTAACTTGGTTTGTCTTGCTAGATACAATAAGACAATGCATCAAGTATGAAATTCAATGTTATGATGAAGGAAAATCCACCTTTAACAAAATACCATAATTGCCTGTGCTGGTCTGGAGGCTGTTATGGTGGCTACTACATAAATAAAAAGTCACACCAGGCTTTCTGACCCGCCTGCTGTGGAGCATATCTGCAAAAGCCACCAGCAACGCTCTGTGAACTTGGCTTCCAGCCTGGAACCGACCTGTGGGTGACCAGAAGACAACAAGGTGCTTCTGCTGGGAAGCAAAGCGAAGCTGCGCACAGTACCGTACTGGGGCGGCAGGTGGTCCCGTACTGGGGTGGGAGGTGGTCCCGTACTGGGGCAGCAGGTGGTCCCGTACTGGGGCGGCAGGTGGTCCCGTACTGGGGCGGCAGGTGGTCCCGTACTGGGGCGGCATGGAAAGGGGATTGCTGGAACTGCCTGCGCAGACTCCCGTGGCAGTGCAACGGTGACAATACAGTTAACAGCAGCTTAGGGGAAACACCTATGTCTGCTGTCGCTTTTGGTGTTTTCAGTGCTCACCCAAGGATGGATTAGGGATTTGGACTTAGACTAGTAACGGGAAAAAAATTACATATGCCTTATAAATTTTCCCGTGCACTATTACAACTGTTGGCAGCTCCAGCTAGAACATTAGCTATTTTAGTGCTAAATCAATAGATATAAATACAATCCAAGTCCATTTGTAAAACAGCCTTTATTTAAGTGCAGCTCTGGCTCAGACTTTTAGTATCAAACGCAAGGAACACAGTTCTTAGGGCTACACAACTGAGCCAGAAGGTCCTTGGCTCTCAGTATGTAAGGCCCCTTTTACTTTGACCAAATTCACATACTCTTCAAGCCACATTTTTGTTGCAGAATGGAAATGAATTATAGCATCAGCGGCCACAGGACATGGCAGCAACCTAGAAGTATTCTAAGCAAATGGCCTTTGTCTCAGCCTAAGACAACAGAAACTCCAGACAGTTTTCGAAGTGACCCAAAGACCTTACTTGGGTCTCTAAATGTGAGGGAACACACAGGACAGGCCTGGGTAACCTTTAAGGCTGTGGGATTTAGGAGCTCCCTGAGAGGGCGAGAGAAAATGAAATACTTAGGGAGGTTTTGGGTGCAGCGGCATGGCTGAAGCCTCCTGATGGAAGGAGGAGATGGAGGTGTTCTCTCTCTGTGCCGTAATCATGGAGCCATGTTTTAAACAGCATCTCCAAGCTGATGACGTTGTCCTCTGTAGTTTGCACATCGATGTCCATTCCCAGGATTGCAATGTCTGCATGAAAAAAAGGTGAAAAAGCACAAATATTTCCAGCCATAGAAAAGAACGTTCTTTTGCATTTTCCACTACACTACACCTCCTTAGTCCCTCAAGTGCTTTCAGGTAAGCAGTGCTGCAGCAGCCGTCACCACGCAGATCGCAGCACGGCGCTGCGATGCCAGCCCTCGCAGGACATGGCTAGAACCGAGCGGCTCCACAGGCCACACCAACACCCTTCTCGTCGAGGGGGTGGGTGGACTGGCTACTACCGTCTTCAGAGGACTAGTTGTGACTGATGCAAACCATCCTCTGCTGTGGTCCTCCTACCACTGGCCTCAGAGACTCTTCTGACAATTTTAAACCATTTCCTCCTTTTCCCTAAGCAAGGGACACTAGATATGTGATGCTATGAGAAATCAGAGACTGCAAAACTGAAAAGCTACACTAATGGGGAATTTTGTAGTCGTGATGGAAAAGTACTTCTCCTCATAGAGAAGATGAACGTTACTTTGCAGTATGGCCCCATGGCTGAATTGCTAAACATCCTCAACGTGTGTTGAAAGGAGCAGCTCGTCACAGACCTGAGAGGAACAGAAGCAAAGCTTGACCTGGACCTGACCAACGCAGAGGACACGTTTCAACACGCTACTGTTGACGTGCTGCTTGGTAACCAGCAATCCCACAGTGGAACATCCTTGCAGATACAACAACAACAGCCAAAACTATCCACCACCGTTACATTTCATTTCAAACACGTGAAACGCATAAAATTTAGAGACTTGTTAAAAAGGAATTAAAAGCAGAAAGTAAAAATGTTTGCAAGGACATAGCAAGTATCTCAGCTACCATGTTGGAGGTGCAGAGCAAATGTATATGATCTAGCAACAACATTTAGGAATGGAGAAATGCAGACTGGACAGCATAAGGAGGTCACAAACAAGATTAAACCCTTGCAAAAAAACCCCAAAACTCAGAACACCCCCAAATAATAACTCAAAGGTGTATCCAAATGAGAAGCTAGCATAAAGTCTAGCATTAAATAAAAAAATAAAATAGGTAAAAGTGAAAAAAAAAAATTGATGAACAATTTGAAAAATGCTAAGACATGTAATATACCCATTTGTAAACACAGAAGGAAGAGCCAGCCTGGTAGTGTTAACAGGGTCACCATACAGCTAGGAGGTGACACAGGTATTCTGGGAAGATGAATACACAGCAGAAATAGCCTTTTTTTTCTAATGTGTTTACCAAGCCAGCTGGGGACTAAAATATACTGCTACATCCATCCGCAATGAGAAATCTTTTCTTTACGCATTAGAATTTATAGTTTGCAAAAATGACTGTATGTCTGCTTCTACATTAAAAAAAAAAAAAAAAACAAAACCCACAACCAACCCAGAAATTCATTAATCTCCCTCTACATGGCAAATAATCTAGGGCTAACATCATGACTGTAATTCTTCAAATGGTCTGCAACTTGCCAACGCATTTTTTGTGGTACGGCCATCGCAGCAGGACTTACTTTCTCATTGTCTGCACCTTCCAGCCTTGAGGAGGGGATTGAGATCACGTAGGTTGTGCCTCTGCAGCAAAGCAGAATCAACTCCTGCCTACAACAGGAGGTACTTCACACCGTCCTTGCTACTGAGAGCCGTTCCTTCTTAATGTCCTTGGCTGCAAGGACATCTCATTCCTGTTTTTTTTAGTTCTTCCCAATTCTGTACAGTAAACTGGTTACTGCCTTAGTTTTGTAGCAGCTTTTAAAAATGCACGCTGCCATGCCTTACCCCCGTCTTCCCTGATGCTTATGGGAATATGACTTCTCCCCCGTGGGGCAAGGCTGGAGGATGCTCTGGTGGAAGGGAATGTCCTGGTTCTCTCTGGAGTCTGCTCCTCATGAAGAGCCATTGCCAGCGTCAGTCACTTGCCCTGATGTGCTGAGCCTTGCTGCCGGTGCCCGGCAGGACTCTCCAGGAGAGCTCGCGGGCTGAGCCCAGCTGCGGTGCAACCCTGCGGTGTTTAGACTTGGGTTGCTCCCCGGGATACGCACTACAGACGGCAATAACAGTTCAGAAGACAAAGCGCCAGGAAACGCATGTCATTTACTTGACAAATAGTGTATACACAGGTGACAAGGGGAATCAGCTGCGTTTTGAGAGACAGTGTTTTGGGGCTGGCAAATGTTTTAGTCCTCTCCTCAGTAAATAGNGACCACTCTGTCAGGAAAGAATTTTTTCCTAACATCCAGCCTAAACCTCCCTTGGCAAAACTTGAGGCCATTTCCTCTCGTCCTATCGCTGGTTACTTGGGAGAAGATACTGCCCTATTTTTTAATTTTCTCTTCTGTAATAGATATGTAGCCACTTACACACCTTAAGTTGGCACAACGCATGGCAATTGTAAAAAGAAATTTGCTGCATTCATTGTGTCTATTCTAGGAAGAACAGGTTGGGATGCCAACATCTACTGTGCAATGGATGGTGATGTTGACGGTTGGACTCGATGACCTTAGAGGTCTTTTCCAACCTTAGTGATTCTGTGATTCTACGATTCCTGGAGAGCAGATATGCAGAGCCATTTATTGGTCAGCAAGAGTGCATATAGAAAAAGGTTCCCTGGGACTTGCAGAAGATTATGTTAATAAAAAATGTATTAGTGCTTTCTCTTCAGTGCTGGTTTTTGCTTTCCCAAAACAGAAATAGATAGGGCCGGTATCTGTATCACATACAAATATTAACCTTCATTAGCAAATGGTTTGGCAATGCTCAGATGTTTAAGTGTTTGTAATGGGGTAGGGGCAAGGAAGAGATAATGATAATTCTCATGTTATCAACTAGAGGCCAGTCCACTGCACCCTATCAATCGCTCCCACACACTATTCCCACCACAAATGCTGTAGGCATTGTCCTCTTTACGGGTTTATATTATATCATGATCTCGGCTCCAGTCTGCAGTATGGCAAGCCCTAATGTTTTATCGTTAAAGAAACACTGCCGATTCAGTCTCTGTCCCCCAGAGGAGCTGCTTGGCAGTTTGAGAAAGCGCTCCTTGTTGCTTGTCCCACGGCCCTTGCTTGTTCGAAGTGCACTCTCCCAAGGAGGTTGCTCTGGTGAAGAAAACAGCACGCATTTTTCATCCACGACAGGCTGTTCTTCCACATTCAAATCTATTCTAAGACTTGCCAACTGCAGGGCTTCAAAATATTGGAGTCTTTTCTAGCTGCATTAACCTGGAAGTGAGCCTATGGGAGGGAATATCCTGATCCTGCCTTCCTGCTTCCAGTACCATACGACATTGTACCTGCATGTTGCTCCCCCCCCTGCTAAACGAGAGAGGAAATTTTCTGGGTGAGCTGAAAAATCAGGTGCTTTCTCAGGATGCAGATTTTGCATCGCCACATATTCTTGGCTTTGGAAGCAGCAATTTGTAGTCTAGTACTACGTGACAGTAAAATAACACAGGTAAGATTCATTAGTGGCCCAACAGGAACCCTGCAGTGGATTAGGATCTCACTGCAGTGGCTGCAGGATCAGCGAGGCAACGGGGTGATCTGAGCCTTGAAGGACCTACAGTCCACCAGAAGATCCAAAAGAAGGAGGCAGGGTGAAACCATGTACTCCACAGGAGTCTAAGAAGAAAATGCAAGCTTCTCACTGAATTGTCCCTAAGAGTGTCCTGAAATCATGGAATACAAGTCAAGCGACATTCTCGCTGAAAGCCTGAGCCAAGGGTCACAGCTGCTGCCTCCCAAACGGCAGAACTTCCAGCTTGTTCTCTCTGCCTCCCCAGCGCAAGTGTCTGCCTTCAATGTGATGCTCAGCAGCATATTCACACTATAGCTATTTTTTTCTTGCCTAAGTGGAAACTTCCAGCCTTGACCAGATATTTAAGAAGCCCAGTTTAACACGGCTGTTTCTGTGTGTCTGGCATTTGCCAAAGACGGCTGCTTCACAGAGACAGGGAACAACTGCACAAACGTACCCCAAACCCTGTTTTTTCCCCATGTTCATTAGTTAGAATTTGTCTTATGTCCTTAAATTTCACTTCCAAAATTCCTTAGAGGGTTGGGGCAGGAGGAGGAAGAAAAGCTAAGTATTTAATTCCAACAGCGATAGCTCAATATAGGTTTGTTGCTCACATGAATGGTCTGCAGATCTACAGGATTTCTTTAAAGACGAAAAGAGATGATAGACCCTATAGCACAGATTCGCAAGTTCAGTGAGAACAGGCTCGCTTTTTCTTTTCCCAGGGTTTGAGGAATGGAATGGAGAGGAGAGATTTAGGAGTGTTTCTTTCAGTAACAATGGCTTATACATTACACGAAATTACAATTTTAGTTGTTCCTGGAAATTTTGGCAACTTCTTTCATTCCCGTATGCCCTGAATACCAAGTCATAATTGTTAACCAAGTCTCAGAGCTTCCAAACATCCTTTTATCTAAAAAAGAAAAAAATAATCAAACTTGCATTTATTCCAGTGGTCTTCTAAACATAGAAGATCACAGAAGATCTAAACACAAACATGATTTAGAAACATAGTTCCAGCTCCTTAATTCTTAATTTAACTGTTTTCCTGTGGTATGGCTTTTATATATAGGTGTATGTCCAATAATCTCAGTTTTGTTATCAAAGTCTTAAAACAACAACTGTGTTATTAGCATCAGAGGGCATGAGATTGTTTCTCCCTGTCACACCGTGACAGCAGTTCTCAAGCAATATAACACCTCTCGCTATATTTGCTGAAACAATTTTGTTAGCTGTTGCAAGTTTCTTCAGTGAAGCAGATTGTCCAGTAAATGTTTTCAGTTCATGTGGTAAGCTGTTAGAATACTTCTTCCATTCTGAAAGCAAGTTCTTGTGATGCTTTTCAAAATGTCATTTAAGAGAAGTATGTATGTGTATTGAAGTATGTATGTGTATTAAAACATAATAAAGGCAAAGCTTTGTTTCCTATTCAATCACTCCACGTTTCAGCATCAGCCATTCTTGGAAATCCCACATCCTGCATGGGATTTCCAGTAACTTTATTCTTTTTCTCTGCCTTTTCCTAATATATTTAGTCTGTGCCGTTTTGAAAGTCACTAAATTAATACAGTTTGGTTTAAATACACACATGATGTTCACCACTACCTAACTCATACTGTAAACGTTTTTGCAAACTCTGCTTAAAATTTCATTTTCATGTCACCTTAAATAGTGCAACCACACATAGTGAAAGAAATTAGTGGCTTGTTTTGGAGGTTTGGAGAGAATAAAACTCAGCATTACGGTTGCACGCAAAAGAACTGCCCGGCTGCACTAATGCTATACCTGAGTACCTCCTCTTTCTTCCTTTCAGGGTGTCTGCCAGTAACAAGACTTGGGTCCTGGGGTGAAAATAAAAAATTCTAGTAATAATCAAGAGCTACAGCTCTCCATTGTTAGAGTCAGTTCACATTTCTATTACTTCCAAACTTGGCATTCGTGCTAATGGGTCCGTAACAGACTTCTCCACCTTATTTCTTTACCTTAAAACTAGATGTCTTTCTAAAGATTGTTGATTCTCCAGAAACTGTGGGCCTGATTCGGAAATCTAATAAAACTGTACCCTCATGTTATGAAGGGAACAAAATGAGGTCATATTCTTGAAGTCTGTCAGTATTTAAAAGACAAAACAAAAAATCCTTTACTCCAGTCGTGTAACGGCCAAGAGAGTTATCTCCCAGAGGAAATGTGACATGCAGTCTGTTAAAAAGAAAAGATTAATGCATCCAAGTTAACTGGGAAAAAACGGTGAAACACCAAACAGACCATTCTGGCCTATTCTACCAAGGTCCAGGTCGGTCATTACAGACAGATGGTGGATGCATTTATGAAAGACGGGTGAAGCTAGGAAAACAACTCGTTCCTGTTCTCCCTCTTGAAATCAGGAGTCGTGAATATTAAGCCAGGACAGAGACAAAACCTTGATTTTAAGTATGTTTTAACAGACGGCTCTGGAGAAGCAGGGTGTTGGGTGTAGGGAAGAACGTGTAAGGATTACTGCAGTAAATGTCAGAAGTCAGACACGGAGGCACTCAGCCTCTTCGTACCCAAGAAACGTCGGTACAAGAGAAAGGGGAGAAATGCCAGCAGCAGCCGCCTCCTACCAACCCTCTGCCTGACAGCAGGGCTGTTTTGAAAGTAACATCCAGAAGGGTTGGATAAAAAATCAATGTGTGGTCTGGTCAAAAGCTGCATTGGACAGGAGAGATTCCTGATCTGGGGACCAGATTTAAACCATCCCTCTTGAAAATTTGGGACAGTGAGACAAAAGAACTTTGAGGAAGCTTGGCTAGGACACAGCCAGCTGGTCCTCACGAAGCAGACATGAGGTCCAGCAGCTGGAACAGCAGAAAGAGACAGACAATGGTACAAAGACTTTTCATGAAACCCAGTCAGAAAATACTTCCACTCTCGTTGGAGCACACGGAGGCCATTAACTGTTAAGACCTCAAAAAGAGGACGATAGGGCCAGCCAAGAAGAGAGCTCAAGCTCTAGCAACCTAACATTAAAGCCCTAGAGAAGAGATTTTGAGAGCAATTTACCAAAGCCATTACAAATAGGTTACATTTTTTCAGGCTAATCAGATTCACAACATTTTAAGATCTCTGAGCTCTGTGGCAGAGCTATACAAAAGAGTAACAGAAAAAATAAATTGCAAACTCTCATTTGCTTCCAATAAGCTGGGATGGAGAGGGCACAAAATGAATTTCTCAGGCAGAGGATTTAAAAAGAGACAATTTTTCAATGTGCTACAAATATAAATGCAGGATGCAATGTCACAGCAATGCTCTGGATATTAAAAAAGTAAGTAGGTTCAAATAGCCACTAAACAAACTAATGGAAGAAATATCCATGCTGGGATGAACCTCACAATTAAGTGCTGCATCACAATATTTATTTCGCAGTGGAGGATGGGCTGCAGCACTAATTCTTGCACTTCCTGCATGCCAGATCTTGCGACTTCAATGTTCTTTACTGTGATTTTTTCTAATGCAATGGATTTTTCTTTTGCAGAAACAGAGGAAAGGAGCTCCAACAGGTAAAAAATCTTCTTCATAAATCAGTTGGGCTCCTTTTTCAAATTATTTGGACTATCCATTCCCTGGTGCTCCTCTTAGAGAGCAAATACATCATCTGAGTCTTCTCATAAGCAGAAGACTCGGAAAACTGGAATTTCATCATGTGAAATTTCAATGGCCTTTGTGTCCCCATTTATGTTTTCATTCCATTTATTGGGGGAAAGGGCTACACACTTTTAAAAACAGTATGGTGGGGTGTTGGATGCTCTAAAGCAGCCTTGAGACCGAGAGGCACACCGCATCTCCTGGTCTGTGGTGCCTGGTTTTCCAAGGCTTCCCCACAGGGTTCTGTGCAGCACCAGCTCAATGCCAAGTCCTGGCAGTAATCCTCCTCCCTTGAGAAGCCAGCATGTGCAGCCACCCAAAACACTGCCCTCTTCCCATACGGACAAGATCGGTGCTTTTAAAGAACACCTCAGCCTTGGAGCCGCAGGCAACAGTTCCTTCCACGGTTTTGTAACTCGTGGTTTTGGTGCGGGTTTGGCATACTAAATCACTTCTAAAGTCATGTCAGCGTGACAGAACCTTGATGCTCTTCCTCAGGACTCTCTTCCCGGCGTTAGCGGTACCGGCGCTGGTCAGAAGGAGAAGGCGCTCCCCTTCTCCGGCCAAGCAGCTTTGCCCGCGAGGCGAGCACTCGCCCCGAGGCCTCGCTCTTCAGACAGGCAGAGCCCAGAATAAGGAGCTGTGTCTCACCGAGGGAGACTGCCCTTTAACGGGCTGGTTATACAGAGGCTGGCACACCTCTCTCTAGAGCGGCTGGCACACCTCTGAGTGCTGGGTTCGTCGCGGCGGCGCTTGCTCTGCCTGCCGGCAGCCCGGAGGGGTGCAGCGGCAGCGGGGAGAGCAGAGTCCTCCTCCGGGCGAGACGCGCCCGGCAGCGCTGGGCTGCGGCGGGGGAAAGCCAGCGCAAACCCCTGCTCTTTGGCGGCCATTTCATCAGCCCCGAGCGAGAGCTGAAATAACGGAGCAGATTCGGAAGTCAGGTAAAACGAAATACAGACATGGAAGCTGCGGTTATGGCAGCATCGTAACGTACAGACTTCTACCACTGAAGTGCCGTGGTATCGGACTTCTGATCGCCATCTGGGTGGTTTATTTAGAGTCTGCTCAGCACCTTCTGCTTTGAAACAAAAACGTTCAAAGCAGGAGCTAACAGGAATTTCTGTTTCTGAATTTCTCATTACTATAGGTTAAATTCTCACTACTGAAAACTGTCAGATTAAGGGAGGAGTTCTTCAGAGATATGGCCAGGATAAATAACATTCAGGGTCTGGGTTGTACTTGCTCTTTCAATGAAGCATGTGGCCAGGCGTGCAAGGGACGGGGCAAAAGGGAATCTCTGATCCACCTAAACGTTCCCAGCCCCTACTCTGCCAACTGACCAGAAATTTGCTACTGCAACCAGAAAGGAAGAACAGCTAGAGACAGGTAAGGCAACAACACCCAACGCTGCCTGTCACTCAGTAAAAACGATATTGTCGTTGCTAGTAACAGGTTTTACACTGACTTTGGAAGGCATCAGGACTCAGGTTTTTAAGCTTGTAATCAACTCGTGAGAACCTGCTGTGTGAACCAGAGCTTGGTACCAGGTGTGTCTTGTTGATGGGGAGTTTAAAAGCCTTTGAAATGGAGACCTGGACTAGAGAACAGAGGCTGTAGGGTCACAGAGAATTTGCTGATGTGTAGTTACTGAAGAAGTACAACCTGAAGAGCTCAAGAAAAACTGCCCTAAACATAGAGAAGAAGAAGAAGCAGCAGCAGCAGCTAAGCAAGACCAATATTAGTGACAAAAACCAGCTAATCAACAGGGTAAGTACCTGACTTGCTCTGGGAAAGTAACTCTGCCCAGCATTGTGCAATATGTAGTCTGGGGGAGAGGACTAAAGGCTAAGAATTGTCTAGAAACCAAACATCTTGCAAAAAGACAAGATCTTGAGGTGGTGAGGGGGAGGAGGGGGTTTTGTCTGTAGGATCACTGAAACTGTAAGTGGCCTGCCTGCTTCTCTTTCCCTGCCTTCTGCCTGCTGCTCTCTCCCCTGACCACCTGCCTCAAGGACTCTGGTTGCCTCTGCCTGCTCCAAGGACCTTCTGATCAGCCAGTCGATGGCCCAGGGTGATGTTCAGCGGTATGAACGTATGTGTGTCTGAGAGTGTGTTACTCCCATAAACTCTGCATTTTTCTCTTTAATCCCTCAATAAAACTATTGCACATGAAATCAGTTCCCAACTGACTGCACGCGAATCCCAACGGGTATGCAGTAATGCACAAAGTCTCTGTGCTAATTTTGCCCAAATGTGATAAAGCCCCAGAGAGTGCTGCGCTACAAAATTCTTGCTGTTCCTCCAGGCACAGCAGTTCCCACTTACATGAGGGACACTAAATGGCACAAAGGAAAGTGGCACAGATCGGACCAAAGAAGAACCAGCGGTTGTCCTGCTGCCCAAAGCCTCGCCACCCCCGAGTGCCCCGTCTGTCTTACACTCACCACTGCTGCTGGGCTCTTCTGCTGGCAGGCACTGTTCCACGTCCTCGGGCTCCAGAAAGTCTCTCTTCAAAACCTCAATGACTTGTATTCTTCGCAGGCTCACAAGGTCCACATCTTTTAACTTCTTTTCCAGCTGCTTTACCATCTCTTTGCTGGACTGGCTAGTCAAAATTGTGATCTGAAACACAAATCGGAGCGTGCAAGAGCTGCCTCTACCCTAATCCTCTCTTGGCAGAGAGATGCCTGGTCTGTTTGAATAGCACAGGTCCCACTATGGCGAGAGGAGAGACATCTTGCTAAAATATCTCATCTATTCATAAGCCGAAGCTCAAAAAAATGTTTTTAAATCCACTTTTATTTAAACTAATACGAAATGGATTGAGAGGTTCACTGTAGGAACACCAACAGGCTTTGCGCTACCGCTGGAAGAAGACGGAACAACCCACAACTGTCTTAAGTTCTGTGTTTGCACTTGGGGTCAGCGAGCCCGTGCGTGTAGGAGCGACTCTGCCCGAGACCCGACCAGGGACAGCACCGCTTCCCAGCGCTGCATCAGCTGCCGGGCAGGTGGGCTGCACTTGCCCTTCTCACCTGAAGGCTGAATGGGAATTTTTACTTTTTTTTAAAGAAGCATATAGTCTATCCTAAAGATGTTTCTTAAGAGAGGTGTGATTCCCACCTCACAGTTTTGGCGTAACACTAAGTAAGTGACCGCAAAGATTTTCTTCATCATTGACAATCAGCAACAGTTTCTAGAAACATCAGGCGTGTTTGACACCAGCTTCTACCCTGAAAGAGTAGTCAGGTGAGACAGTTTCGAGTTCTGGCCTTGTCTGATATTTAGTGATGGTGAAATCCTGAGTCTTCTCAGCACATCTGCTCATTGCTCCAAGGCACTAGTTAATAACTCTAAATAAAGGATAAGGTGTATTTTAGGCGAGGCTGCTAACAAATGTCCTGTGCGGAGCATTTGGGGAAACCTAACAGCAGACCTTCACAAATGAGTTCTACTACACAAAGATATTAAATAATGCCAAGAGAAGTGACAGTTCAAGGGTTAGGGATTTTTTTTTCTTTGGTGGGGGGTGCGGAGTGGAGGGGGCAGGAGGTATACCCTCTCCATCCGGATCTGTCCTTAGTTTGTCTATGAGATATTGGGAATGATGCAGTAATTAGGATCTCCTTTATGAACTGACAAAAGTAGATAACAGGAACTGTTCCTGAGCTGGGGGGAGCAGAACCATCTAAAGACTTGTTGGTTTGGTTTGTTTTGTTTTTTAAATACATAGCTATAGATGGAGCATTTCCTATATCAGTACACTTTAATTTCAGGAAAAGCTTTACGTTACGTGATGGAAGCTCATCTGCACGCCCGCGAAGGAGAACAGAGACATGGTGACAGGCAGAAGAGCCCAAATAACGCCCTGTCCTGGCCACCGCCCTCAGCCCATCGGGGGCCGGTTTCCCCGAGCCTGGGGAGCCCAGGGGCACGGTGTCGGGCCGGGACACCAAATCAGGGCTTGGAGGAAGGGACGCCCTCGGGGGCTGCGTGGGACACGTTATGGGATGCAGGGGAAGAGCAGTTTGGGATTGCACGAGGCTTATTACGGGATGTTTAGGGGAGGAACCAAAAGCGGGCGAAGGGATGGAGCTAGGTGATTTGGGAAGGAGCAAGTGTGGGAAAACAGGGGAGTAAGGCGACAGAAAGAGCCGGTCCCGTGCAAACAGTTGCTGGTCAGCGCGCTTGCCCGGCCAGGCCCTGCCCTCATCACCACGGTCTGTCCCATCTTCTGGAATCCCTCCCCAGCTCTCGGCTGTGCCGGGGGGTCTCGGTGCCGCAGCTGGAGCCACCCCACGGCTGGAGGCCTGTGTGTCCGCGGAGCAGCGGCTGGAGAAGGGCGAGTGAGCATGGGATGGGCAGCAAAGGTAGAACGGACCCGCCGGAGAAGGGGCGAAACGGCCTGGGAGCAAGGTCCCTAGGGACGAGCCCACGGGGGTCCTGGCTGTCGGAGGGACGAGGGGGGTCCTGGCCAGTTCTGCATGGTGGGCGTCCACACGATGGTCTGTACCAGCCACTGGAGTGGGGCTGCAGCCTGCGGGACTTGTATGTCCAGATGCCAGCAACTGGGGAGACTGGGATCCAGGAGCAGCTACTGGGCAGACCGAGTGTCTGAGCCCAGCTGCTGGAGGGGTCCGCGCTGCTCGACTGGAGGTGGGTACGTGCCGGTGCACATACACGCATCCCTGCCAGCGGATCTCCATCCTGCTCAACCAGAGAGGGAGGCTGAGGCCGCTGGTGCAGCCTGTGTTCCTGCGAGTGCTCCTAGTGTCCGTCTGTGACCGACCGCGCACGTATAGATGTGTTATAGGCATGTATATATGTTATAGACATGTGCATCTGCCTGCTGGGAATACGTGCTTAGCCCCACAACTGGCTGGGCCTGGGGGCCTGGAGCTGTGGCAGCCTTGCTGATGTCAGGTCAAGCCCAATTTCCCCAACAAAGTACACCCCTCCAGCTGTGTGCCTCCGAGTTACTTGGAATAAAGAGATTATTAGGCGCTCCTTTTAGGAACTAATGAAAATGGCTATGAGGGACTGTTCTTGAGCTGGGGGTAGCTGAACTGTCTAAAAGATATAATTGTCTTTTGCAGCGCTATAGACAGAGCACTTGCTACACTGATGCACCTTTATTTCACCAAAATGATGGCTGCACTACACCTGTAGCCCATCACCTCCACTTCACCCTTTCCACAACTTGAGTCACACTGGCACATGCTGGTCAGAGACCAGGAGAAATATTTTATCACATACAAAACCTGAGGTAGCTACTGTGACTTCCCTTTACATTACCACAGTTTTCAGATATAACCCCTTAATGCCATTATATACATCCTAATCTGACAAAAAATGGGCTACTGGTGACTTGAAAAGTGCTTTTCATCCTATTGCAGATTGGCCACATCTCCTGCCCTGTAGCTGCTGCTGAGACTTAGCTTCACTGATGCTGGTGGTTTTTCCTCTGAAGTCAGGATCTCAAAAAGGTAAGCATTTTCAATACTCTTAACAAATATTTAGGTTTTAAATGATTGCAGGTTGTAGCAAAGTCTGCCTCCTCTGCTTACTAATCAGCTAGGAATATTCTTGCCTCTTTGTGGTTTAACTGTTAGGAAAAGGCACATTTGCCTAAAGACTACATCTGATTCGCACAAGCGAACTGCCGGTGGTGCTCCTGCACTGGTTAGGAGAAGTGGTGGAGTCCCCATCCCTGGAGGGATTTAAAAGACGTGGAGATGAGGCGCTTGGGGACATGGTTTAGTGGCCATGGGGGGGTTGGGTTGACGGTTGGATTCGATGATCTTGGAGATCTTTTCCAACCTTAATGATTTTATCACTTTCTGGCAGAAATTCTCTATGCAGCAATTTAAGTACAGTTTGCTGCACGAAGTTTCTGGAGAATGGCCACATCTCCTGGGTTATAGAGTTCTTTTCTCCCTAAGAAATCTTTCAAGTTGGAATCCATGCATGGTTGAGAGTGGGGTTTTGTTTGCTTGTTGTTTGAGTGTTGTGGCTTTGCTGCTCTTCTGTTTGGGTTTTTTAATACAAATACCTACTACATCATTTTCTGGTTTGGGTATACTGGAATTAATCATACAAATGTTGGTCAGGCTGCTGTTCCAGCTAGGCACGACAGCCAGCTCCACATCTTCCCAGATTGCCTTGAGCATTTTTATAAAGGCTCTCCTCTTGGGTCTTCTTTAGACGGGACTGAGAATACATATTCAGGACCTTTGCAGGGCCAAGGATAGTGCAACAAACCATGTGAACTCACTATTTCTGGTACCAGGAAGAAAAACATTTGGTTACCTATCAAAACTATCAACAAAGTGGTATGTATCAGATTAATTCCAGAAGAGTGGAGGACACCCAATTTTCCAGGCTGATCCAAGTATATGAGAGCAAATACAAGTTGGTAAATTGTCAGAAGAGGAATTAGTGTTGCATCTATGTACACTGTTCCTATGAGAAAATGAAAGTAGTTTGTAAAAACCATTGTTACATGTGGCAAGTGGTCAACACTTTGAAATAAGGATATAATAGCACAGCCTATCGCTGCAGCAGGTGTCTTACATCCCCTTGCAATGAAAGGTGTAATATATTTGCATAATCTAGAGGAACAAGGATTGCTTAGTGGAGTATAAACTCCCTATATTCATGGTTAACTTAATTTTGAATGTAGCTATCTCATTCCTTCAACTATACTAGAAGACATCCTGGATTTTGTTGTGTGTCAAAAAAGATCTTGTCTCAAAAGTGTACTCCATTTGTTCCAACCCCCAGCTTTGAAATTAAAGCACATACCACATTTGAAATGGTCAGGAAAAACACCTCAAGGCCCTAAGAAAGGCCCTATCCTTCCTGGATAGACACTAGAAGTGAGTCTTAATTACAGCTGGGAGAGTCTGCCTAACCACAGCATGACTCTGGAAGGGTTTAAGGATCTAAATAAAGCAGAATGACTGGGGAAATTTCACTCATGGGAATCTAGATTCCTTTTTAGGGCTGACAAAGCTCCAGAACCAGGCGGACCCTGAGCCTGTGAAGTCTGAAATGAAAGATAGTTTGGAGCTGATATTTCCTCACGTCCAGAAGAAAACGCCACTTCTGAGTCCTTCCCCTCTTCATAATTGCCTGTCCTTTCACATGGGTTGATGCTACTTAAAAAAACAAACAAACAAAAAAACACATAAAAAAAAAAACCCAACAAAACCAAACTTAGTATTGTGAACCTTGCTCTGCTTTCTACATTTGCCCATATGTTCTTATGTGGTGTTAGCAGCTTCCCTCCCACTTATGCAAGTATACACACCCAGCTGAGACTACAGCCACTAGCGTGTACCACAATCTATTAGATCCTGCCCCAGGACTGCTCTACATGTAGCTTTCCCTAGGTATGTCCCCTTTTCTACCGGAATCTGCCCAGAGGGATTTGAGGACTTGATGTATCAATGGAGGATTCTGGATGTTGGATCTCTGAGACAGCTAGATTGCTGAATAGCTAAAATTTTCTGGCGTGTTGACTGTACGTAGGGTCAAGTCAGAGCCGCTGCTCAAGCTAACCAGTGACAACCCACCTATGCAACTGGCTCAGGAAGCACTGGATGGACCTGCCGTGTGCATGTTCATTCCCACGGAGAATCCTGGGAAACACGACACCAGTGTGTACGTGCGCTGGAATCCCAGGCACACATCAGGCTGTACATGCGCTGAAATCCCAGGCACACATCAGGCTGGACGTGCGCTGGAATCCCAGGCACACATCAGGCTGTCCTACCACACCAGCTCCCGTCACTAACCTGTCCAACAAGGCTTACTTAGCTGAAGTCCCAGTTCTTCCTACTCTCTCCAGACAAATCACCATTAACAGTCCCAAAACTTCACAAAGCCTGAGCAGAAAGGAAATGGTTGCACGTGGTGTTTCAAAACACTCTATTCCCCCTTCCCAGGGCCTTCCTCCTTACAAGGAAGTTTCGGAACTGCTGTGGCATGGGATATAGAATAACACACAGCCTAGAGCTGGGATGCTCAGAAATACCTTTCATGATGCAGGAATGCTTACGTAGCTGTAGACTTTGCTTTTAGGCTCTTTTACAAAATTTCCTAAACTATGTGAGTGTAGGTAGAACTTGACAGATACACATTGATAAAGCGTGATTCGTGAAGTGGGAAGCGAGAGAGAGAGGAGTGCTCTTGCTGCATTAGCCGCTGCACCTTGTTCAGGGCCTTGTAAAGTGCGAGGAGTGGGGATGAAGTACTAGTGCATCCGGGTTACAGCAGGCACAGTTCTCCCCTGATTCTCTGGGGCACGGGCAAAGCATTTGGATTGCCTCGTTCTTCCTGTGTCTGCCACGAAGGTGTCAGAGATTACCCTTTTTCCATTCACCCAATGTAGGGATGCATGCCAAGAACAAACACGGTGCTTCACGAATTTCAGGGGCTGTCTGTTGTACAGAGCTTACAACCGTCTTTTTAGACTTCTCAGTTATTTCACGCAGCTATTGCCAACGATGTATTGTAAGGGACCCCTATTACAATTTGCGGGGTAGGAGCTCTGTGGAACTCCCAAGCTGCCACTGAGACAAGAAAAACGCTAATTATAAGCAAACCCTCTTGTTATTCCAAATATTGACCATGTTTTCTTTTTACTCTGAAAACGGATTTGAAAAGCACTGTGCCAAGATAACGACCATCCTGTAGGCTCTTCCCATCCCTTGCAACTATACCAACTACTCTCAAGATGAAATGCATTTCTTTTGTCTGTATGAGTTCACTTTCAATGAATCGTGGACATGCTTTCAGGCAGAGTGAGGACATTTGTACAAACATCCCATTGTATCAGGGCAAGTTCCAGACACTAAAACCACAGAATATAACTGTAGGCTGAAAGGAAAATCATGTCCATAAGTACTGTGAATGTCTTTGCCTTTGACACAGTCCTTCTGTGAAAATAATCAAAATAAAGCTGAAAAAACATCCTACCTTAAATGCCTAGAAATTAAATTCATTTTTCCATATTGTAAAGTCAGTCAGCCTCCATAAGCAACTCAAACTTAATCTGTCTAGTTTCCATGAGCATTCAGAGACTGCCACATGGGTTTTTTTTGGAGGGCTTATTTTCTTAATTACTCTCTCCCTCCCATGGACTTTAGGCAGATCATCATCTTAACGGGCTAACAAGCGGCAAGTCTGGTGGATGGCTCCCACCACCTTCCCAACGTTTTCTTACCTCAACAGAACTATTTGTTGAGCCTCCTGTCGCTGTGTGTCTGCTGTATTGTTTGAACTGTTGCAACCCATCCTGCACAGCTTGCACCACTCCATTTCCCCCCTGCGGGAAACAGCCTTCTCTTGGTAGCGAACGGAGCTCCGAAATGCAGGCTTGAACTCGTGCAAAGCTTTCTTTCACTTGCTGCAAAACAGTATTCAATGACACTGAAAGACTGGAAATGTCAAGCTGATAATATGAAATATTTTTGCATAATGTGGGAGAATTCACAGCGCTGAGATAAGACTGGAGGCAGGAGCCAGGTCATAAAGCAGGGAACAGTGGTATGAATCAAAACCCGCTGATCGTTATGCTAGTAACAACACACACGATCACTCCTCAAGTCTTCAGCTGCCTACCTGTTGCCTGCTGCTAGCCAAAATGTAGTAGTTCAGCACGGCCCCCCCCTCCGGCCCTGCATAACGCGGAGGCAGAACTTGAGACAGAAAGAGGAGCACTGAGCACCGTGCCACCCCGGCCGTACCCGCACGCCTTTACTCCTCCAGCTGTGGACCTCTGAAACCTGCGCTCGGGAGGGTTAGCGTCAGACTGTGGCAACAGGTTCAAAAAGCTTCCACAAACTCACGGGTAACAGGCCCAGAAGCGGATCCAAGAGGAATAGCCTCGAACGTATCCCCTATCACTCTCACTACATCAGCTGGGGGAGCGCGAGGAGAACGAGCTGTGGAGAGTGACTGGGCTGGGCGCTCCCCCAGAACAGCCTTTCCTTTTGATACTGGGCTGACGGAGCGGGGGTCTGGCTCAGGAGGGCACTTCTTATGTTCTTACACTGCAGGAGGGTCCACAGACCCTTCAAGGATGAGCTACCAGAGCAAGTGTTAGAGAGGAAAAATTACTCTATAGCTGTCATCTCTAAAAATGTTTTATTCCTTCAGGCAACAGCTACCAATGGCTGCCCCGAGGACAGCTGCTCTGACTCACTATGGCAAGATGGACATTATAAATGCACAGATTATTAACCCATTGTGCCCCACTACGATGCTTTGTGTCAGTCTCATGGGTTGGAGGATATTGGGCCATATTCTCACTGCCCGCTATGGTGATTTAGATTACCTGCAGTCCAGGGCTGCTGAACCTTTATATCACTTATGTTGCTCAGCGCTTCCTTGACCTTGGTATTTCTCTTCACATGTGACCCTGCCCCTTCATTACACAACTCCAAGAATTCATAACTTCACACTGTGCATCCAGCAAAACATTTTAATCTGCAACACTACATGGCTTCCAGAGAAAAGCTACCAAAATGAGAGATCAGAGCTGGCCACGAGCCGGGCTAGGCACTGTGCCCACTGCCCCGTCTGGCTCCTTCCCCATCTTGTACCCTCACCCACTTCACTTTCTTAATTTGCTGGTCCCTGTAGTTAGCATCTTTCTCCCTTGTTTCTTTTTCAGCCCTTTTTTGTCAGGGAGGGTCTGGGAGTTGTGGGGGATGGCTGCCCATCCCAAGGGAAAACCAGTAGGGACCGGGCCCATCAGCTGGAGGTGCTCTGCTCAGAGTTCTTACTCAGTCCCACATTAAAATCTTTTGATGCGTTAATGCTCACTTCCCCTCTTGTCACTATCTGTCGTTCTCCACGGCTATTTACTTCCTTCCCGGCTTCATTTTCTTTGGCATCCCCCTGCCCTTTCCAGGCAACCTCTCTGGACTTGTTTGAGTTAGGCCAAGAGGGGAGACAGTAGGAACAGAGACTACGAACAAGTGCCCAGGAAAGACTAAGAAAATGTAACCGTATATGACACTTCCCCACGTACTCTCCCAATCTCTATTTTCCAGGGCTTTCCTGGCTTCATGTGATTTGTCTAATAAGCAGTCTTTAACATAGCTCTATCTTGGTTCCTCACTGAGAAGTATCACGTTTTCCTCCAGCTAGACCAGAAAGGCAATGTGTTAAACAGCCCTGCTGAGACAAAGGGGCAAGGTCAGGAGTGCAGAAAAAGCAAGGGAGCCCTGGTATTTCTGAAGAAGGCTGAAACGGAACAGACGGTTATCAGATAGAGATGTAAAACTGCTCCCGATTCCAGAAGCTGCAGAGGAACACATATCATTATTACTGAAATTAGGTCCATTGAAGAAGATAGTCATCTTGCTATACTTTACCGCTGCTAACAGAGAAAGAACAGTTCTGAAGAACTGCCTCCAGCACAACGCAGATGTCTCAAATAAAGAGAAGGCTCACCAGGCAGAACACCAAGCTGGGGAGAAGGGAGCGTTGTGCCTGTCAGGCGGGTGCCGCCTCGAGCCTCTGAGCGTGGACTTTGCTGTCTTGGACCAGCCCCAGAGAAACACAGGATTATGGCAGAAGAGTTGATGTGATTACCGGTCATGCAAACAGGGGGAGGGGATGGTTTTTAGCTCTCTGTACAGCATTGCTGAGTCCAGTTTTGGAATGTAGCATCCAAAAAACCAG
The DNA here is from genome assembly GCA_013400755.1 of Pelecanoides urinatrix. Classification (NCBI taxonomy): domain Eukaryota; kingdom Metazoa; phylum Chordata; class Aves; order Procellariiformes; family Procellariidae; genus Pelecanoides; species Pelecanoides urinatrix. The sequence goes on from VZTQ01010978.1 coordinate 47,430, forward strand.
AAGAGTGAATACATAGAAGGGCTTGGAAGTTATTAAGGGCCTGTAAAAATCCCTTGCAGTTAGACTTATACTCTGTTCTCTTTCATTTACCAGTTACAAGATTGAGAAGGGACCTGCTTATTTTTAGAGGAAGAAAAGTATAAAATACAAGCAGGTTCTTCAATCTAGCCAAAAGAGAAAATCCCTGGAAGCTAAAGCCAATAAATGCAAATTAGAAACCAGGTGCAATTTTCACAACGACAATGATTAATCACTGGAAGAAATTATCAACAGAAGTACTTGATTATCCATCTTGTAATGTCTTCAGGTCAAAACTAGATGTCTTTCTGGAGGAAGTGCTTTAATGATATATGGGTACTTCAGTGAAATACAATAGCCTGTAATACGAAGGAAGCCAAACAATGATCTAAGGGTTCCTCTGTCTTTAAAACTGTGATTAACAAAATGAGGAATTGTTGTTTAAATAAAAAAGACAGCCTGTCATGAGCAGAAGATTCATATGATGGGGCAAGTAGAGGGATTGTGTCAAAGTGCAGTTGTGCTGTGGTGACCCATGATTACCAAATGAGATCCGAGGTTGCTGTCAGCCAGCACATGTTGGATCAGTGTCAGGACACACCTAGCAAATACAAAAGCAGGTATTTGGCCCAAAACACTTAGGAATTAACTTGGACATAATGCAAAATCACAGAAAACAGGCCTGGAACCAGTTGTGAAACAGATTACCTAGTCCATCCTACAGCGACACGCCAGGATGAATTACATGTCAGTTCATCCTAGGAAGCAAGACAAGTGTCTGTTCTTAAAGCCCCTAAATAGAATGATTTCACAATACCTCCAGAAAATGTTTCTTTGGTATCCCCTTAGTTATCCTTGTCACATTATCTATAACCTACTCTACAAAATAAACACCACCATTAGCCACAGTCTTCTTGCAGATCACATTTGCTAAATTACTGTTGACGTCTTGATTTTTTTTCCCAGTTGGCCTCTACCTTTCCTGAGATGTGAAAACTTGACAAAATATTTCAGAATGTTTTCACCATTGCTGAATAAAGTGGAAGGGTTAATACTGTGTGTTTACATTAATGTAGTATAAATGAGAGTGCTCAGTATGACTGTTTATAACAGTACGACTTCATAGATTCTTTTGAACTTTACGATGCTTTGTAATCCCAAAATTTTATCGTAGAGCTGCTAGTCATTCTCTATCTATATTTATTCTGCTGCATATCCCTAGATGAGTGAAATACTTCTTCTTACTGACTTCGATCTATATATTTAAAAGACGTGTAGATGTGGCACTTAGGGACATGGTTTAGTGGTGGACTTGGCAGTGTTAGTTTTATGGTTGGACTCGATGATCTTCAGAGTCTTTTCCAACCTCAATGATTCNGTAGAGTTGTGTTTGGTAATTTTGATAGAGAAACAGTACAGATAGTGCAGAAAGTAGCATATGAAAAGGAGAGGTACAACAGATGTTTTAGAAGGGAACAGCACAAAACCTAATTCATGCACATGAGCAACTTCACAGATCAAAAATATGACACTCCTCCTTTTAAACACCATTCTTTCATAAAATTCACCTCTTCCATGAAGTCTATGAAACTATGCTCTTTGAGAATGACTAATTTTTAGATATACATTTGTAGTAAATCATAACTTTCTTTCCTGAACTGCAACAAGTTATTACATTCACGTTAGATCCCAAGAGACATAATTTCACACATACCGTAAAGGGAAGCAGACACTCCTGCTGGTTCTGCACCACGTAGAGGCTCAGCAGGGGAATGCGGCAGGGGCCTGTCAAACTGCACGCCAAACAGAGCGTGTTTTCCAGAGCTTCAGAAAGTACAGAGCAAGTGTTGGTCCAGGAAGGCGATGTGACATCCACAATGAGAATCCGCGATGGCTGCTGGCAGCGTACTTTAGTAGCAGGAAATGTTCTCCGTGCTTCTGAGAGTAATTTTCTGGAATTCATGGCTTCTGAACGTGGGTATTAGATGTCCCGTTATCCATCTGCATCTGAGCAGGAAAAAATAACAAGTAATAGCAATGAGTGAGACTCTCCCTTTCCCATTCACTTGAAAGCAACCTGAGACACAGCAGACAGTAATGATTAGACTCCTACAGCTTTCTCCAAAGCAATCGTTGTCCATACTCCAAGATGAACCCACACAAAGACAAGGGAAAATGCATACAGTCAGAAAACAAAATGGTTCAACTAAAGAAAACGCCTGGCAGATACACTCTTGCAGATGCAAGTGGAGCAGTTAAAAGTGTTAAGAGCATAGCCATGCCTAGCCCCTGGGTGAGCTGTGTACGCCACACGATCCCTCAGCACGGCTCGGCTGCGTGGCACCAATCTCCAGCAGAGAAGCGATCTCCAGCGGCTGGTGGGCAGCAAGACTTTGAACTCCTACCCCTACTTCTGCAGTGGCCAAGGGATTATACCCAAACACCCTGAGGAGAACACAGTCCTCAGTCCTTAATACCCAGTATCAGACAAGTAGCTGTCATATCCAAAAAAGGACAGCAGGATGCAGCAATAGAATATTGCATATACACAAATTTTACTTTGTGGATGGTGGGGAACCGACCTTTGTCCTTCAGAGTATCTAAACCTGGGGTTAGCTCTCCGCGCTGACAAACGCCCCAAGGAATGCAGCACTAAGGCTGCACAGCAGTATCTCACACTGCTCAAGAATACGGGCGTGCTGCAAGCCTTAAAAAATCTGTAATGCCAGAAACTCCAGCAGAAAGTATTTTCACCCAAACACCAGCTTTGATTCCCAGCGCTGGCGGGAGATGCTGGGAACGCTATGCACGGGGGTGGCTGTGCTTCCTACGTGACGGAGCTGTGCCAAACGTCGCAGAGATTTGTTAGAACAGCTCGGTGGTGCTGCCAGCGTTGCAGGCAACGGGAAGGGAAGGGAAGGGAAATGAGATGATGAGATGAGATGATGAGATGAGATGAGATGAGATGATGAGATGAGATGAGATGAGATGAGATGAGATGAGATGAGATGAGATGAGATGAGATGAGATGAGATGAGATGAGATGAGATGAGATGAGATGAGGGCTCCTCAGCTCCCGGGTGCTGGGTGTGTGGGAAGAGAGGTGGTTCTTGGTGCAGTGCCCTGGGAGACGACGGATCCCTCAGGCACACAGAGTGTGTGGTCAGGGTACATTTCTCCCCCACCTCTTTTTGTGTGTTTCCTTTCAAATACCCACCCTTCCCCCCCGCAGCACCACTACGTATCTCTGCACGCGTAAGGCTCCGCCGGTGCTGTTCTGAGAGACTGCCCCACAATCTTTCTTTAAGAAAATTTGGCTGTTTCTGTGAAATAGTAAGCAGAGAAGAAGCGAGAAGCAAACAGGAGGAGAGTGCTGTCAGGTCTTGTGTCTTTCCCGTGCCTCAGGTGTAGGAAGCGGAGGAAAGCCCTGAGGCCAGAGCGAACACCTCGGAGCTTGGCTCCAAGGCCGAGAGGCAAAGTATTGACATGCACTCATCCTCAGACCTTGAATATCATAGAATCATAGATTCATAGAATCACAGAACCATTAAGGTTGGAAAAGACCTCTAAGGTCATCGAGTCCAACCGTCAACCCAACCCCCCCATGGCCACTAAACCATGTCCCCAAGCGCCTCATCTCCACGTCTTTTAAATCCCTCCAGGGATGGGGACTCCACCACTGCCCTGGGCAGCCTGTGCCAAGGCCTGACCACTCTTGCAGGAAAGAATTTTTTCCTAATGTCCAACCTAAACCTCCCTTGGCGCAACTTGAGGCCGTTTCCTCTCGTCCTATCACTTGTTACTTGGCAGAAGAGACCGACCCCCATCTTTGCCCCCCCTACATTTCCCTTCAATGCATACATCTTAAGCACAAGAGCCAGCATTTTCCTGTTAAAAAATTCTTTTTCTTCCTTCCTCGTGAACTAAGATCCTGCCTAAAATCTTCTCTTCACTAAATCTAAACATATCTGCACAAAGCACTCAGTGCTGTTTCTAAGGATATAGAAAATGCTTTAAAAATGTGTCTTGGTATTGGTAATAACAGTAGTATGTAACCATACAAGTCTACTTGTGCCCAGAAAAGCGTTTGTATAATTGCACATACCTTCTCAATATGAACTAGAATAAATTCTTTCTTCCTACAGCTATGTAAATCTCCAGCAGGCTTAGTAATTAGTAAAAGTTTGAAGCGACCCTGGATAGTTGGGCTCTGGTCAGAACCCAAGCCAGTATGCGTTCCTGTAATTTGTGTGGTATGTTCAGCTGAGATAAATAACTCTTTTATGTTCACCAAGGAGACAGGCTACCGCATTTCCTACAGCCTCCAGCACTTTGGACTAAGAATTTCTGTAAGTCTTGAAAAGAGCAAGAAATGCGTTTCCGTTTGATTGAAGTATCGTCAGGAAAAAAACTCTATTTCTAGGATGTTTTTCAGTGAAGGCAAAACGGAACGATCACAGATTGAATCTCAAAACTGAGGCTAACATTTTGGAACTGGTGAAAGTGTTATATATAGAGAGATCATGCACATATGGACAGGTATCTTGCTTTGACTAGTAATCTGATATAATTTCATTGGAAGATGAAAAACTGCCAGACACCACTTTAATCAGTGTCTCTTCTGGAGCTTTACAATTTACAGGAGAGTTTACTAAATTACTTCACTGACTCTGGGAAAATACTCGTCTGTCTGTATTTTTTGTGATGAGGCTTCATACTACCGAACTCTGCAAGCCCCCAGTGCTTTCTCAAACAAGGAAACAAAATGCATTCGCAGTAAGAAATCTAGAAGAGTTGGGTCTTTGATTTGCATTGGATTCAGAGAGAAAAATGAGCCTTGATTCTGAAAAAGACACAGTTTTCCTAAATTTGAATGAATTCTCTCATTCTTGACGCTGTACAGGACTACGCTTATTTTAAAGTGCTTTAGTAAAATGGATCCCTCATCAGCTATGCTCTTTATCAACTGAATGAACTTCATTTCTTCATAACTGTGGTGTCTTAATCTCTGCTTAGCAATATTCATATGATTTATATGCCGTTCTCTGTACAATATTTGACATACAGCGTAAACTGCCCACCTCTCTTACAGCCTACACCAGTTACACTCAGCTGTGATGAGGCTGGATAACTGAAGAATTCTGGTAATAGTCTAACTGGTCGCTATGGTAAAACTACATCTTCATTTAAGCAGCAAGTGAACTGACAGAGAACCTAGCCTAAGGGACTACACCGTAATTCAGTGTGCATGAGTGAAAGCTGTTAGTTCTAGCAGCTGATATGACATAAACTTATTGCTCAATAAAACAGAACTCATCAACTGTCAGAGCCAGTTGCTAACAGTGATGTACATGTTGCTCAATGCAAGAAGACATGCATTTTTCAGAACTAGAAAGACAGGGACAGAAAGAAAACTTTGCCATATTGAGTGACTTGTGAGTGCTGATGACATTTTGTAGTTGCATATTATCCTATGTGCTTAATTTGTTCCAGTTATACAAAACCGTTAAATAATATCCAAGTCTAAAAAAGTGTAAATAAGAGGCAACACCAAAGACACTGGTCAAAGAATACTAAGGATAGTCTCCATCTTCTTACTGATATAAGAATCAGCAGAACTTCGATCCAACCTCACCCTAAATGGGAAGAAAAAAACCCACAAAAATGTGAATAATGAGTTTAAGTTAAGAATGCCTTACTGGGTAGCTAAGCCCTCCAGTCCCACAGCTATGAAGACAACTACTTTGACAGTGGTCGGTTTACAGAGAAGTAGGGAGTAAAACCAAGAAAACTTTGAGATGCGATAATAATGAATACAAGCTATTGGCAAGAAAATGCACACAAAATGGTGAACAAAAGGCACGAACAAACAGTAACAGTCAACAGGTTTAAGGACAATGAAAACTTATTCTGTAAATTATTAAAGAATAAAAGCTACTCCTTAGACACATCAAGAACAAAAGATAATCTCGAAATAGTATAAATCTGCTATTAGCTTACAAGGATATGGTTTTCTTTAATGATGCAGAAAAAGTGTTCAATAAATATTTTGATCTGCATTTAAAAAAAAGCACTGATAACTAGTTATTCTCTTTTCCGTTAGTGGTTAGAGAGGATATTAACCTGCGGCTGCTAGGACTGTGAGTTTTGCATTTCAGAAAGGGGATCTTTGTGCCCAGGAGCAATTTGGACTATTCCTGTTAACCCTTAACTCATCTCAGAGCTGTGCAAGTTCCAGAGTGACCATAATGTTCTTGTTTAAATAAGGAGCACGCAAAATGATTGAGATAGCAATAGCCTATTTGTCATAACGTACATACCAGGCAAATTCATAGAAACAGTGATATAATGCAGTCAATAACAAATTAAAAAATAGTTGTGTAATTATGCAAAATAAATCTCATTAATCAATAAATTTTAGTAGGATTACATATAGGCCTAAGTGGTCAAGACAGGAGTGTCAGCAGAGTATAATTTGCCTCTATGAAGCATTCCATTTAAACACACTTGCTTTTAGTCACTGTATCACTATAAAAAGCAATTAAACCCCTCAATGCATAGATTAAGAGCTCATTAATGCAGAAATTGCAGATACCTGTAAATTATTCAGTAAAATGTTTCCACTGCAGTTATACAGAAATCTATTTTTTACTTGATCAGGTAGAAACCAGATGATACACAAAAATTTACCCCATAAAATTTATAGACGACACAAACATTGACATTGCAAAGAAGAATCATTTATAAGGGCTTAACACACTTGCTTATCAAACTGGGCTCATTTGCATACTATGCATTTTAATATAGCCAAATGCAATTAACCGAAAGAGCAGCAGAGGTAGCGGAAGATAAGAGCTTATGTCACCTTCAACTCGGGAAGTCCCCGAGCTGCAACGAGCTGGAGGTGGGGAGAGGGGTCTGCAGCAGCGTCACTGCATCACCCTCTTCCTACCCTCCTCCCAAAGCGTTTGCTGTGGGCCACAAGTTCACGGAGAGACGGATCTTGGGTCTTACCCTGTGTCACTATTTTCATATATTTATCATTTGGAGTTTCAAACTAGTTGTTTTAAAAACGTGCCATTTTCTGATTAAGCTTCAAGAACCTGGGAAGCATGAATATTCTCATGTGGAAAACAGATCACGCTGCATAAATACGTGGGTTTACCAGAGAAAAAACCAGCAAGCCACGGCGAAGCCCGAGCCGTGAAGCGGCTACGCAGTGTGTATGGCCTCTGGTGTGTATCTTTTTGTCTACCTAGCCTAGAAAGGAAGGCATTTATTTAAAAAGGTCAGGATGAACAGAAGAGTAAAAACAAACAGGCAAACAAAGTTAGCATAAAATCAAGCTACTGACAAGAAAATTATTCAAGATCCTCTATAACAGAAGATATTACATGTTTTTCTGTACACCAGTGCTATAACCAATAATAAATAAGTGGCTTTAGGCTTGTGTTTTTATTGACATAAAATCACCAAATCTTAGTAAGAATAGTCACTTTATCATAGTGTTAAAACCACTCATTATAACCTTTATAGCTTTTTTTCCTTAAAAGAAGAGGAATTATAGTATTATAGGAGTTTAGAAAAAGGCATTTTCTAATTCTGAATCACTAAAAATGATGCAGCAATTGATTGTGAATGCTTATCAACCAGTGTGTTGACAGATAAAGCAAAACAAGGACAAGCTGATGCATAATGCATATGCCAAAGAGCCCCTATAGAACAACCAGCCAACTCATAAAACCCATCACGAATGCTCTGAGGAAAGCCGTGTTATCATGAGGGACTTCTGTTTGAGTGATGTGCTGGAACTCTCAGAATTAAAACTTTTTAAGTATTGTAATATCTTTTTGATGAGATTATATGTATGATTAATGAAGCCTCATAGGGCATATACTCTATCTTGCCTGGCACCTTGATTAAGAAACTAGAATGATATGAAGTCAAGATACACATTAAACGGATAAACACCTGCATAATTCATAAGCCTCAAAACTGGGGACAGGCAATCATCGCTGAGGAGGATTTAGTAAGTGCACATGAAATCATGCGATACGCGCATCTGTCAGAGCAGACTGGAGTTCTCGTCCACAGTAATGCCTTACAGACAGCCTCACTTTTAGTTCTTCCTTTCTCCTTCTCCCTGACACGAGGCATCTTGAATCCCGTTCAATGCAATGAGACAGGACGGAGCAAGAGGGGACTGCTATTTCCCTCCCATCACACCTTGAAACATGCTTCAACCTGATGGTCACAGCACTTTTCTGAGAGGTGGGGCGAACTCTTCACCCTGAGAACAGCACTGAATCCATACCTTGTCTTTTCTAGCCATTAATCCAGTGTACAAAATGATTAGTGGCAATAACCACATTAGCTTCAGCAGAGGAGTGATCTCTTCTTGTTTTTTGAATGCAGCAACTCAGTTCATGGCAGCAGGAGAGAAATCTGGTACGTGCATCCTCAGTGGAAGCAGCTGCCTCACCATAACCCAGACCTGAGCATTTATGTGCCAAAGAGGGCAGAGTTTAAGATACTGCTTTCCTTTCTCTGCTACCACCTGCCCAGCTGAGGTAATTCCTTGCGCAGGGTTAGACTCAGAAATCTAACACCGTGGTCTGGGTTCTGCTGTGGTTCTGCGCAGGATCTTCCCAGCCGCGGCTGAATAGGGCTTGCACGTGAACAATCAAAAGCAATGCTGAAATCACAAACGTCAGACCAAGGAAGCCAGTCTTCTCTTCTCCGTCAACACCAAATTCTGCTGGACTGTGGACAGCAAGAGGCTGAACCAGACAGAACTGCTGTGGGGAGGGTTTTGGGAAGGAGGTCTGGAAGAGCTGCTCCTCTCAAATCTGCCGGGTGGGGAGGCAGAGGCTGGCAGAGGAGAGCAGGAGACACCTTCGCAGCTCCCGAGCCCTGCCTCCTCCGGAGAAGTACACACCAGCCCGCGGGGCAGCCCGACTCCCCAGACGCTTCGGCCTCCCGTCCTCAGCAGCTCCCCACGAGCTGTACAGTAACACGCAAGACCTAGCAGGAGTTAACGTTGCTTCACAGCAAAACTCATGACTAGATTTACAAAGGAAATCCGCAGTTTGGCAGGAGACGCTGTGGAGAGCAGCCAGTCCCCTGCTCCCATCTCTCCCACTTCAAACCACTTTTTTCTAGCAAATAAAAATTAGTGCAAGAAACAAAAGAAAACCAAAGGGGCTTCTCTCATCTCCTGGGCAGTATAATGTAGCAGGGGGCTGCGTCTCCTTACTCCTCCTCCTCCCCACCTCCAAAGCACTCGACGCTCTGTTGAAGGTTGCACATTACGTTGATGGGCAGTTGCAATGTATCTCAAGTACGATTTCGGGTTATGCTAGCAGCAGTCTCGTGATAGGATGTGTAAGACATTAATGTCATGCTGTATTAGGAATACGGGATTGGTCAGTGAAACTTTCCTTAATATCACAGTTAGCAGGTCATGCGGTTTCCTTGTTAACTGGTGAAGACTCACTTTTACAGTAGTTAGGGCTTCCTGTCCCACTGTTCCTACGGACAGACTGCTCCTAAACCTCAGTGCTCTAGTGAGGAGAAACCTTCCAGAAATTTCCATCCTAAACATGTGGTGTCTGGCCATTTTATGCCATTGTTCTTGTGCTAGCATTATCCTTTCCTTCCGTAACTTTTCTCCTGCCTCATTATTTGCACCTTTTACATATTTGTAGACAAAAATCGTATCCCTGGTCAGCTTCGCCATGCCTTTCAAGAGGCAAGGCTTTTCTGGTTGCAGCTCATAAAACAGGCTCTGTATTTCCCCAATTATCCTTGCAACTCTTTTCTGCAGCTGCTCCCATTTGAACATTTCTGTACGTATTTCACTTCCGTTCATATTTTATTCAAATTACACGAAACATTTCAGATGGCATCTCACAAATTTATAATGGAACTGATACTTCCCCATTACTACTGAATGGGATTTGTCACATATGACAATTGGGAATATGGAATACTTTGAACTGGGATGATAAACCGAAGTGCGTAATTTAGCAGAACCGCTGCGGTTGGAAAGATCCAGAGCCCAGCCGCTCGCCTGACGCTACCAGCCCGCTGCTAAACCGCGCCCCTAAGCGCCGTGTCGGCACAGCCGGGGCGGGGGCTCAGCAGGGAGCTTCTCCCCGTCCCCGGGGACGTCGCCCGCAGGGGACGTGCCCGGGGCAGCCGCGCCGGGCCGCAGGCCCTGCCGCAGGGGACGTGCCCGNCTGCGCGCCCTCACCTCCGCGCGCGGGCGTGGGCAGGGCGGGCGCGGGCACGCGTGGGCAGCGCGCGCGCGTGCAGGGACGCGCAGGCAGGCGGCAGGAACCCGAGGGGCTGGATGGGGACCAGCAGCGTAGCCGTGGGTTTTGTCGGTGCCCTCGCCCTCTCACCTATCAGGAAAGGGATGTTTAAAGGAAAACCTGCAGTTTTCGAAGGGATTTTAGTCTAAGAATACATGCTGGAGGTCTCAGGCTAAAATCAGTGATGATCCTTGCCAATTGAGAACATTATATACTAATTGATAAATTAAATATGCTAGGTAAATAATAAACTTCATAAAACTATAAACGAAACTAAAATAAATATGCATTGAATCTCTCTTACATTCTGATACCTCATCAGATGCGTTTATGGTCAGATGCTGCAATAACCTATTATCTCCCATGTCTTTATCATTCATTTGAACGGGTGTTTCTAGTCGTCGTGGATGAAGATTATAGATAACACAATAACCAGAGCAGAAAATAATAATAAATACAATAGAAATGTGTAGGTCTTATTTGCAGGTTGCAGCATATTTGTGGGAAACAAGAAGAGAATTTGGATCATGGTGAAAATTACAGAACATCTTAGAGTGACATAATTGTTAAGAGGCAGCGCTATCCTGTAACACACTTAAGGAGATTTCAGATTAGAAGTTTAGGGACATGGTTTAGTGGCCATGGGAGGGTTGGGTTGATGTTGGACTCGATGATCTTAGAGGTCTTTTCCAACCTTAGTGATTCCATGATAAGTGCAGAAGTGCATTGTCTCTGTATCCTAGAGCAGAGGATTCCTTAAACTATCAGACTGAAGAAGCGCAAATCCGATGACTGGACGCTGAAGCTAGAAAATTACTCAACTTTTAGAATGTTTTCTCAGGGGAAGCGTGGCTGGAGTCTCTGAATCTTTATTAGTAGTAGTAGTAACAATGTGTTTTTATATATATACTATACAGTCATCTAGCAGGACTTAATGGCACGGAACATTGTTCAAACATGGAACAAAAAACCAAGAGACTACAGAAAGACAGGAGTATACAAGTGATCAACATTGCAGAAAACATTGTTTTGCATTGTGTAAGTTCACTGTGAAGCCATTCTTAGAGAATTCATGCCCTTCTGATCCTGCCATCTTGAAAAGAATAAAGTATGATTAGAAAAACTCAGGGAAAAACAATGGTTATGAAATACATGTCAGAGTTTCTGAGTAAGAAGAGATTACATAGATTCTGATTCCTCAGCTTCTAAAAGAAATGGCTTCTAAAAGAAACGGGGATTTGTGACGGAACCGTTTAAGGTTGTGAATGGTGTTGAGAAAGCAAACAGAAATGCTTATTCATATTTCTTTTTACAAAAGAGGTAGGAGACATTGAATAAAATTATCTGGCAGAAGTTTAAAACAAAGGAAAAAAGCATTTTCTCATTCAGGGCATAATTAGCGTTCATAGGCAGAGGATGGTGTAGAGGCCAGAAACACGAATGAGTTCCAAATGGTTTTGGAATTACTTCGTGAAATGAGACTCTGTCAGTGGCTGTTGAACTGAAAGATGCAGATAAAACCTTTGTCCTAGAAAAAGTTCCTAATCTGGAGATGTTTCAGTGGAATCACCACCTGTACGTGCTCAGTTCTTACATTCCTGCTGTCAGCGTCTCCTCCTGACTACTGCCAGAAGCACCGAGCTGGGCAGACAGCACCTTAATCTGACCAGCTCCCCCAGGCTAATTTATGATGATAAGCAATGGGCTTAGAGTATTATTTGCCAGCTGTTATCAAGATTCTTAAGACATGGGATTAATTTATTACATCCAAGGAGTTCTAAAGAAAATACAACTGCTTTCAGGAGGTTAGTGTTTTTGTTTTGTGGATAGTGAGAGTAAAAGCACAGCATAAGAAAAAAAAAAGGCAACAAAAAAGCAAACCCAAAGACTGTCCATAGAGATTATATTTTAAGGCTTATTAGAATTAGAAGCCGAATGTATGACACTGAATGAGAAAAGGGCAATAGGTGGAGGATGTACCAGGTCTCCATGTGTACTATAGAAGCTAAGTCTAGTAGAAGGATGGGGATATGCCCCCATCATCATATAATAAGATGGAGGAGAGTAAAAAGAGAGTAAAAAGAGGAGGAGAGTAAAACCCATTTTTCCCAGTGAACACGGCAACTCACAATGGTCTTTGGATAAAAGCTTTGTAATAATGAAGCACTGCTCTGCCTGCTCTGATATAGTCTATACAATCACCTTTGCTCTCTGTATGTCTCAGAAAACATTTCCCTTCTCTTCTGCCTCTCTCTCCCTTTCCCTCTCCTCTCCCCTTTTCCAACCTTTTCTCCCCTCTTCTACCCTTTCTAACGAGACAATAAGAAAAAGTCACAGCTCGTGTTCAAATACCAAACAAGGGACTCTGTTAGAATAAGGAATATACCCAGTACTAGGTATATAGCTGTCCTGTTTGCTATGGAGCTGTTACTTCCCTCTTTTCTGTCTTTTTTTTTCTCTTTTTTTTCTCTGTAGAATTACAAAGAAAGTATAAGAAAAAGCACGATGCTTGACAGTGTTTGCGTGATTGGAGCTTTTCTACAAACTACTTGAAAGCAGTTATAATGATCAATTTTAGATAGTTTTTGAAAACTAGCAGGGTTGTTTGACATGTATCATGTTCTGAAATTACATTTGGCCTGTCCCTGTAGCATCTTTCATTAACCTTAGATTTTACTTCGCCTGTCTTACAAAAGTGAAAGTCCACTGCCTGCTGTCTGTCATCCACCCTCCCTTTTACCAGACTTTCACCTAGATTCTCACATTGCAGAGGAGACTTAAGCTGTTTAAAATGTTATTCATCCACCTAAGATGCAAGACTGCTTCTCCCCCCCATAGCGCTGTTTTTCTCCACCATTTTTCAACTGCAGAGGTATTTGTGCATAAAACTGATTTTCTTACTGTGTAGCACAAGGAATGGACTAAGAAAAATGAGTAGCATTGGTACCGTCATCAGAGCTAGCAACAAACATGGTATCTCGGCTTCTTTATTACTGCTAATGTAGTATGCTGGGGAGAAAACCCATGGTGATGTAGCTCCCAACACTTCTGAAGAATTACTTTTTAAGCTTAACTCGTTGACTTTTTAACTAGTGTTGTGATACATGTATGTGTACGGAGGGGTTAAAAGATGGAATTTTGGTCCGTGGATGCACACTGGGTGAGAAACAGATAGCTAGAAAACCACAGTCAGCACAGAAAACAGATGGTTTACTGTCTATTGTTTGAAATGCTGAACAGAGAGATAAGGAAAGTTGAGAAAATGTTAGGGGAGGACGTGGAGGACATGGAGGACATGCAATAATGAAGAAATATAAAGCACAATGTATAATTTTGCTTGCCTTGCTACATCTTGCTGTTGGCTTGAGCATGGTTGGTAGGTGAATGCTGGACTATGGTAATATGCCGCGTGTACAAGGCCTACGAACCAACAGAGGGGGTGGCTATGGCGCGTGCAACGCGCCTGACCCGCGGGCGCATGCGCCATGGGCTCCCTAGGTTGAGAGTTGGCAACCGAGGCGTGTTTCGGCACCCGCTGGTCACGTGTGTCGAAACCCGTTTCCTCTGCAAATGTGTAAATACCGGGATTTCCCGAGGAACAGTGGGCCGGTGTACAGCGAGGTCACCATTGCCTCCGTGGGGACGCCCACGTAACGCTGGCACCTACCGACTGCTGGGCTGAGCTCGCGGCGCAGGATGACACAAGAATGTACGGATGGTCCATCGTTCTCATGGTCCTCGGGTCGGTAAAAGAATTGCTTTGCAAAATACCCTTAGTGTAATGCGAGGCTGTAGTTAATAAAACGTTTGCTTTCCCCTTTTAATCTCTGTATGTGTGTTCACCTTCATGGGAGTCCTCGAATCCACTCTAAAACAGGTGCCGCGGCGAGGACAGGGAATCGCCACCCGAGCAGAACCATCACACCGTGCAGGAGCACCAGCGGCTGCCACGAGCGGTCCAAGGCATGAACCCAAGCTGTTCGCTTCGGGCACAGGACCTGTAACAGAGCCTCCTGCAACCGTGCCGCAGCACTCTCACCTCCACACGCAACCGCCTGCGTGTTTCCAATGCATCGTCAACAGCACCTACAGATCTGCAGCGCAAGGTGTGCCCCACTGCACGCTTTTGTGCCAGCATTATTACCATGGGCAATTACCTGTGGGACCAAGAAAAAGCACCAGGAGGGCCAGGCAACCAACGGACCGATCGATGTGACACCCATCTACGAGAAGGGCTGGAGGGAGAATCCGGGGAACTACAGGCCGGTCAGCCTGAGCTCGGTGCTGGGGAAGATTATGGAAAGGTTCATCTTGAGGGCGCTCACGAGCCACGTCCGGGACAACCAGGGGATCAGGCCCAGCCAGCACGGGTTCATGGAAGGCAGGTCCTGCTTGACCAACCTGATCCCCTTCTATGACCAGGTGACCCGTGGATGAGGGAAAGGCTGTGGATGTGGTGTGCCTGGACCTCAGTAAAGCCTTTGATACTGTCTCCCACAGCATTCTCCTAGAGAAGCTGGCGGCTCACGGCCTAGACAGGTTCACTCTTCGCTGGGTAAGAAACTGGCTGGACGGCCGAGCCCAGAGAGTTGTGGTCAACGGAGCTAAATCCAGTTGGAAACCGGTCCCAGCGGTGTTCCCCAGGGCTCAGTTTTGGGGCCGGTCCT